>JAAHCF010000843.1:0-14246 GCA_038367545.1 Beauveria asiatica | reverse complement strand
CCCTTCTTTTAGTGGGCGCAAAGCTGTTTTCCGAATTCGCAGTCGTCAAACAGACTGTACAATACCTGGACAAAGTGCTGGGCACACTAACCCTGAACCCCCCCTGGACCATTGAGGGAGCGCTTCTTGAGCCAGAGACCACCAGCCGAATCCACGACCCGGCTTTCTCGCAGACTGTCTGCACTGGACTTCAAATCGCACTGCTGGCGTTGTTGAGGCAGTGGAATGTCGTGCCTGCAGTCACTGTTGGACACTCGTCTGGTGAGTGGCTATCGGGGTGTATTCCCAATACAAGAGTACACTATTTCTAACATGGCTGGGCAGGCGAGATTGCGGCTGCTTATGCGGCCGGTCATCTCAAGGCATGCGAGGCCATTGTTGTTGCCTACTTCCGCGGCCAGGTCGTCTCTATGAACACCAAGTCGGGCCTCATGATGGCTGTTGGGCTTGGTGTCAGCGAGGCTGCGTCGTATCTGGACGGCGCTGAACACGAGGTCAAGATTGCGGCAGTCAACTCTCCCAACAGCGTCACCCTCTCGGGAGAGCCGGATGCGATCCAGTCGCTGAACAAGACGCTCAGCGACAAGGGCGTCTTTGCACGTGTGCTCAAGACGGGCGGGAACGCATACCACTCGCACCACATGGCCGCCCTGGGCCCGGCGTACGAGTATCTCGCGGCCAGAGCTCTGCTGGAGATTGACGCTTTTGTGCAGCGAGAGCCCGCGCTGCCAGTCTCCGAATGGGTCTCTTCGGTGACGATGAAGAAGGAGGCTGTTGCTGTTGATGCCGCGTACTGGCGACGCAACCTCGAGTCCCCCGTCCTCTTCTCCAATGCCGTCGAGAGACTGGCCAGGGAAAGCCCGGTCGATTTGCTGGTTGAGATTGGCCCTCACCCAGCACTGGCCGGACCCTTGAAGCAGATCCGTACAAGCCTCGAGGCAAATGGTTCGTCGCTGCCAGCCTGTCTCGGAACCCTTGTCCGCGGCCAAGACGACGTCGTGAGCATGCTGTCGCTCGCCGGCAATCTTTTCCTCAACAACGCCGAGGTCAACCTGGTGGCTGTGAATGCAACGGAAAAGGTGAAGCAGGGCAGGCTCGAGCTGACACACGGCTTCTTCTGCCTGGATATGCCCCCTTACAAGTACTCGTATCCCGAGAAGCCCATGCACTACGAGAACCGCCTCAACAAGGAGTATCGACTCAGGAAGCACCTCCGCCACGACATTCTCGGAGCGCGCGTGCCCGGTGGATCAAAGAATCACCCTCAGTGGAGGAATATTCTTCGCCAGAAAGACGTTCCTTGGCTGGAGCATCACAAGCTTGTCCCCCATGTTGTCCTCCCGGGAGCTGCGTACATGACAATGGCCATTGAGGCCGCCACCCAGCTTCATCACGAGGCAGAGGATGCTGCTCCTATCAAATCGTTCAAGCTTCGCCAGGTTGCCATCAACTCTGCGCTGCGCGTCGAGGATACCGAGCTCGGTGTCGAGACGCTGCTCAACATGGAGAGGCTGCCTCTGACCAATGCCGCTGCCATGTCGCAGTGGTACAAGTTTAGCATTGGCTCAATCCTGCCCAACAGTGACGTGTGGACTCAGCACTGTACTGGAACAATCTGTGCGACAACTGCCGAGACGGTTATTGAAGAGTCCAGCAAGCTGCAGATTGACCACCGATCCAAGTCGCTTGACATTTCTCCATGGCACAAGCGCTTTCACACGGCCGGCCTCGGCTACGGTCCGGCATTTCAGGGCTTGTCGGATCTGAAAGCCTACCGAGGTGCGAATGTTGCATCGGCCAATGTGTCTCTCCGTCCTACTCCTTCTTTGGACCATGAATCGCAGTATGTGATTCATCCCGCGACTCTTGATACTTGTATTCAGCTGGCCCTCATCTCCTGCCACGCTGGCCAGGTCGAGCATTTCAAAACGGCATTTGTACCAATCTTTGCCGACGAGGTATCGGTTTGGCTGCCCGATTCCGCCGCGCACGAGCAGGCCTTGGGGGTGGCAAGCGGAGATGTTGTCGGCCTCCGAAGCGTCTATGCCAAGGTGCAGCTGTACAGCTCTGCCGGAGCGCCCCTATTGGACATTGGAGAGCTCAAGTGTGTTTCGTATCAAGGCATCGAGGATACAAGCGCGACGCAGACAACTCGCGAGTTGTATTGGCGGCCGGTGGCAAGACCAGATGTTGGCACCCTGCTACCGTCTATTGCGAAAGCCATGTTCCCTCCCAAGGAAATGGCCGGCTATGCTTCTACCAATGATGCTCTTGAGAAATTGAGTGTCCGTGTTCTGGTTGGCATCGCAGAGAAGCTACAAAGCGTGAGCTTGACCGGGAGCGTGGGCGAGAACCACGGCCAGTTCAGCGACTGGGTCAAGAACTGGGTGGCATCAAGAAATAAACACCAAGCCGTCATCGCTTCCGGCAAGGAAGATGGGGATGCCGAGATTCAGAAACTGGCAAAGGAGCTGGACAGCGTCCCAGAGGCGCAATGTCTCGCGGCACTGCACAGCAATCTCGACAGGGTGCTTTCTGGAGAAACCAACAGCGTCAAGGTGCTCATGGAGAATGGTCTGCTGGCCAATCTCTATGCGTCAGGCGTCTTTGTGCAGGGCGCACATGTCCAGTTTCAAAGGATCCTGGACCTTTTGGCTCACAAGAACCCTCGCATGCGCGTCATGGAGGTGGGCGCAGGCTCGGCCGGAGCGACTCTGGCCGCGTTGGAGACACTAAGACGCAGCCCATCGAAGCGGTTTCAAGAGTACGTGGTGACCGACTCTCAGGGATGGTGTGTCGCCGATGCCAAGTCGCGCATTGACGACCATGGCCACGTGGTTTTCGAGACGCTGGACATTATGCAAGATCCGTTGACTCAGTCCTTTGAGGCTGCTTCGTTCGACCTTGTCATTGCAGCCGGTTCCTTGACCCAGTTTGAGAGCCCCGAGACTGCCTTGAGAAATATGCGTCTTCTTTTGAAACCGTCGGGGTCACTTGTCCTTGTCGAGACGACGCACCTCACTCTGGCTTCTGAAGTCTTGTTGCGTACTCTGACCGGGCAGTGGCGTCGCGAGCACGTCAGCGTGGATCAAGAGTCATGGGACGCGCTTCTCAAAGAGTCTGGCTTCTCAGGAGTTGACATTTCTTTACAGGATGCAAGTTCAGTTTCGACACTTGGCCAAAAACATTTGCTAACTGTAGAGACAGTATCCCGGTGACCAACAGCAGACGACTGTCATGCTGTCCAAGGCTATCGACTCGAGCACAACACAAGTCGCGCAAAAGGAGAAGCGAGCAGAGGTTTTCCTCGTGTATTCGCACACGGCTCCGTTGGCGGCCGATGTCACATTTGACCTGCTGCATCGTCAAGGATTCCGCCCAGTCCTGGTCGATCTCTTCTCTGCCCACGACGACATCCCCCCCAAGTCCCGCATCATCAGCTTCGTCGACACCAACGGCGGCACTTTTACCTGCCGCGACGAAACCTACTTTGAGGCCGTGCGGCACGTCATTTCGCTTGCCTCGTCGCTGGTGTGGCTCGGGGCCGACCTCTTGATTCCCGGCGAATCCTCCGTCGTCAAGGGCTTCCTCCGCTCCGTTGCGACGGAAAACGTGCAGTCTCGATATGCCTTTGTCGAGCTGGACCACGCCGACTACACGCGCCCGAGCAGAGTGGCCGAGCTCGTCGTCCACAAGCTCGCCGAACTGCACGAGGCCGTCTCGCTCGATGGCGTGGACAGCGAGTGCGTGCTGAGCGGCGGCTCATTCTACATTGAGCGCCTGCTGCCCGACGCTCGTCTCAATCAGCAGTTTTCTCTGCGCAACGCGCAAGAGCACGAGGCTGCTCAGGCGAGCCTTGCATCTCAGGGACCAATCAAAGCACGCTATCGACAGCCTGGCGTATTGTCATCGCTTTACTTTGCCAGCGATTCCGACTTTGATGAGCCGCTTGAGGATGACTGGGTCGAGATTAGGACGGAAGCCATTGGCCTTAATGTCAAGGTAGGAAATATTCATCTTGTCTTTTTTCTTTTCTTTTTCTTTTATTTTTTTCTTCTTTTTTTTCTCCTTCTTTTCTTCTTTTTTTCTTCTTTTTTTTCCCTTTTTCCCTTTTTTATCTAGGCATTCTTCATATACTAATCTCTATAAAATTGTAGGATCTTGCTGTCGCCACAGCCAGATTCGACCTCGACAAACTCAGCACCGAGGGTGCAGGAGTTGTCGAGCGCGTTGGCTCAGCCGTGCAGACTCTCCAGGCGGGCGACCGAGTCTTTGGCATGATCCCCGGCAACATGGGCAATCATCTCCGCTCGCCAGCCTCTCTCGTCGCCAAGATTCCCAGCACAATCTCGTCTCCAGGCGCGGCATCCATGCCCGTCGCGTACCTCACCGCAATCTACGCGCTCCGGCACCTCGCGCGCGTGGCCAGGGGCGAGTCGGTCCTCATCCAGTCCGCCACGGGCGGTCTCGGCATGGCCGCCGTCCGGATCGCCCAGCACCTCGGAGCAGAAATTTATGCGACGGTGGGCACCGAGGACAAGCGCGGCGTGCTGACCGACGAGCTTGGCGTGGCCGCCAGCCGCATCTTCAACTCTCGAAAGCTCAGCGCGGTCGATGATGTGATGCGGGCGACGGGGCAAAGGGGCATCGACGTGATTCTTTGCAGCTCGGCCGGAGACTTGATGCATGAAACATGGAAACTTGTTGCTCCTCTGGGCCGCTTCGTCGACGTCGGTCGTACTGATGTGCTCGGCGGTGGCAGGCTTGAAATGGAAGTATTCAAAAGAAACGCGACTTTTTCTTCCCTTGATCTTGGTCTTGTCTACCGCCAGAAGCCTAGTCTTATTAAATGGTACGTTTGCTCTTTTTTTTTCTTTTTTTTTTCCTTCTTCTTTCTTTCCTTCCTTCCTTCTTTCTTTCATTCTTTCTTTAGTTCTCTTCTTAAACTAACCAACATACAACTTAGTCTAATGGATGAAATGATGCATCTTGTCGACCAAGGCGTCATTGGGCCTATCCAGCACCTGAGCTCCTTCTGCATCTCTCAACTAGAATCTACCATGACCAACTTCTCCAAGGGAGTTCACACTGGAAAATTTGTCATTACTTTTGATGACCCCTCGGCGAAACTAAAGGTAAAAAAAAAAAAAAAAGGCTTGCCAAGGGTTCCCAACAACAACAACCACCACCAACAGCAAAGGGCAGAGGCTAATTTTTGACATGTAAAACTTTCAGGTTGCCCGATCGGCCGTGCGAGCCAAATTCGATCCCGCAGCAGCATATCTCCTCGTTGGAGGTCTGGGCGGTCTCGGACGCAGCTTAGCCATGTGGATGGTTGAGCGTGGAGCTCGCCATCTTGTCTTCCTGTCCCGTTCCGGAGCCGACCGACCCGAGGCCGTCACTCTGGTCAACGATCTCGAAGCCGTCGGCGCCAGTCCCAAAGTCGTTTGTTGTGATGTGACTTGCAAAGAGGCCGTTGCTTCCGCCGTGAGCGATATATCCGTCCGGTACCAGGTCAAGGGTGTCATCCATGCAGCAATGGTCGAAGGGGTAAACCACCATCATCACCCCCATTCAGAAACACCATAACCCAAGAACAATAACTAACACGCAATTTTTTTTCTTCTTCTTTTTGTATAGGATGCTCTCTTCAGTAACGCGACATGGCCGCAGATCCAAAAGGTTCTTGGGCCCAAGGTGACGGGCACTGTGAACCTGCATCACGCGACCGAGAAGCTCCCCTTGGACTTCTTCTTGATGACCTCGTCCATTGTCGGAACGGTCGGTACACCGAGCCAGGGAGCGTACACCGCTGCCAATTCCTTTCAAGATGCATTCGCCCGGTTTCGCCGCTCGCAGTCTCTGCCGGCGACTGCCCTGGGACTCGGCCTGATCCTCGAGGTCGGCTCCGTCAGCGGCTCTCTTGCCTTTCAGCAGATGCTGCAGCGCAACGCCACCTATGGAAGTTCGGAAACCGAGTTTCTGCAGCTCCTTGAGGGTGCCCTCTGCGACAACGACAACGACAGCGACAACGACTACTACTCTTCTCTCGCGTCGGACAACGGCTCGCTCCTCTCCAAAGCGGACCCTACCTGCCTGGGACAGATTGTCACTGGCCTGGAGCCCGGCCGCTTCCTGTCCTATCTCGACAATGGACGCGTCAACGACCTGGTTTGGTACAACGACCCCCGCTTCCAGGCCGTTGCGCAGGCCATTTCTGACCACGCTCAAGCTCCGTCTCACGGCGGTTCCAGCGCGGCACACGGCCAAGGCCCTTCTTCTTCTTCTTCTTCTGTGTCGGTGCAGCTGAAGAATGCGTCAACTCTGGCTGAGAAGCTGGCCGTTGCCCGTCCTGCCGTGACGACGAAAATTGCGCAGCTGATTGGTGTAGCGGCTGACGAGATTGACGCTGACAAGCCCTTGTCGCGATACGGAGTTGACAGTTTGGTGGCTGGAGAATTGAGAAGCTGGCTAATCAGGACATTTGGAATAGACATCCCCATGTTGCAGCTGCTCAACAAGAGCACAAAGATTGAGGCCTTGGTGCAGGAAGCCGTCAAAACATCTAGAGACTGATAAGTAAGGAAACTGATTTTGTGTAACAATACATCTACGGCGTTGGCGTTTTTATTTTGAATTCTTGTATTTATTTTCATATTGGCCATTTATCCAAGACCAGCCATTACTGTTACCTAGACATGAACAGTTTATAATTTCTCCGAATAAAACCAAGTATCGCATTACTGCTCGTTTAATAAAAATACTATATTAATTCTATATATCATAACCTATTATTAGTCACATATAAAAGAGTAGCTATAAAAGGGCAAGAATATAGTAAAAAGCTATTAGGGGAAGACTCTCCTTCTCTAGTAATTAATAAAGTTATTATTAAAACTACTTACTATTTTTTTATTATATTTTAGTAATTCTTTTATTATTTATTTTTTTACCTTTTTTATATTAGCTATATTTTTTAATATATTAATTATTATTATTTATAATAAATAAATAATTTCTTAAAAAAATTAAAAATAATAAATTATATTATTTACTTTATATAGTTTATTATAAATCTATTATAATACTTTAATAATATTATTATAAACTTAGTAAATATTTTATTATATATAAATATTTTATTATATATAAATATTTTATTAAATAATATTATAATTATAAATAACTTAAAATTATTATAAATAAATAAGAATATTAAAATAATTTAAATAATTTAGTTATAGACTTTAATAAACTAAAATTAAGTTTATAAAAAACGAAAATTATTATTTAATTAGAAGTAAAAGAAAATATTAATATCTTTATAAAATTACTTTATAAACCTAATATAAAAATAAAATAAAATTATAATAAAAGTTAAGGTAAGTTTTATATTAAAGTACTTAAGTTTAAAACTAAAAGCCAAGTTACGTGAACAAGTAGGGCTTTGTCCGCAGCAATGCAGATTTAAGCTTAATCCTTACACAACTCTTCTGCAAACACAACATCGGCCATTTGAAAAAAAAATGTCTTCCAATGTCAGCGAAAATGCGCCATGTTTATTGCTTCAGCTTCCGAAGGAGTTGCTGGATGAGGTCACGTCGCATCTGACAAACGGCGACATCAAGCGCCTACGAGCCGCAAGCAAAGCCATTCACAACATTGTGCTTCTAAGGGTTGATCGAGTTTTTCTTTCAGCCAACCCGTTGAATATCCAAGTCTTTTACGCCATCGCCGACCATGAGGAGTTTCGGCACCGTGTCACGGAAATTGTCTGGGATGATGCGCGGCTCATCGACACTGATTACAGCCTTGGCCAGGGGCTTCTTCGTGCCAAACACATACCCGAGGATTGCCCGGCATGGTTCCAAAGAGGCAGGAGAGCTACACTGATGTGGCGGTTCGACGTTGCCGACGAAGCCTGGAACGGAAACAAGATACCTGACGATGTGATGAGCCTCGAGGATTGCTGGCAATACTACAAGAAGCTTATCAAAGAGCAAAAAGTCGTGCTGGAGACTGCTTCCGACATTGAGGCGCTGAGATACGGACTGCACCGCTTCCCGTCCCTGAGACGGCTGACGCTCACGCCTGCTGCGCACGGCGTCTACTTAGGGAACCCGTTATATCAGACGCCCATGATTCGAGCGTTTCCGGAGACATTTGCGTACCCTATCCCGCGAGGCTGGCCTGGTGACGAGGAAAGAACCACGCCCCCTGAGCTATATGGATGGGAAGGCGATGAGGAATTTAATAGGCTAATATATGGCCCTGATGACACGCTGAGGCCTGAACCTGGTTGTACTCTCGAGGAGTACAAGAACATCTGGCGTGGGTTTCGCGTTGTACTGAGGACGCTGGCCCAGAGCGAGCACAGCATTTCCGAGTTTGTCATGGCGATCCACCACCGCAGCACCGGCATGAATTGTCACATATTTGACCAGCCATGCCAAGAGTACGATGACTTTGTGGCGCTCGTATCGAAACCGGGGTTTCGACGTCTTGATCTTGCCTTGTGCACTGGTTTTCAAGAGACTGAGGAGTGGTGTTCATTTCGCAGCGGGCTGTTGAGAGACGCGCTAGCCGCTGCGACAGATCTGGAGCACTTCAGCATATCTAGCAACATGGACATTGATGTATATGGGTTTCCTCCCCAGACCGAGGTACTGGAGGATATGGACGCAGAGTCTTTTCTGCCTCTGCTATCCGTATTCCCTGTGAAGAACTGGCCACGCCTGAAGCATTTCGGCATCATCCGATTCTACGTACAACAGTCTGAGCTGATGACACTGTTCGAGGCCCTACCTTTCTCCCTTCGTTCCGTGGAGGTGAGTTACATGGCGTTTGTGGACGAAAACTGTAGTTACATGACGCTACTTGAAAGGCTGCGAGAGAAGCTTTCCTGGAAAGACCACGAGCCAGGACAGAGGCCGCAAATACAGATCAGGCTAAGCAGAGAGCATCGTGCAGCGCCAGGACGGTACGTAAGTGTGGACAAGGCCGCCAACAGGTTCATTTACCGTGACGCTTCAGAAGATGTGCCGAACCCGTTTGGAAGCAAAGTGAACAACAGCAACCCAGTCGAGGGCCTTGGCGCGGTAGATTGCAGTCATCTTGCTCCAAGCTTTGAGATTCCCTACACTTTGGGCGGGAGGGCACCCGAGCTGATACTTTACCAATCTTATGCTTGACCTGCTGAAGCTGTATACAATCTTAATTTATTTAAACACTGGTTGAATAGGATAGAAAAAGAAAGCGATTAGAAATCTTATACCCCAACGCAGACATATATGTTCGCCTGCAGGCCCGTGCAGTCATTATGGACGGCCCGGGTTCCACTTGTAGAAGTCGTCGAGAGCAATATTTTCCGCAGCTGCAAGGTTGTAACATCCGTCACCCTGTTTGACCTTGTACAACTTTTTGCAGTGGTCGACCATGCCTTCTTGCGTCGGCGTCGGCGTCGCGCCTGAGCCCCCGCCGGGAGTTGTTGTCGTTGGGGTAGGCGACGTGCTCGCTCCGCCACTGCCTTTGGCGCCAATGCACACGTAATAGTTGGGCTGTAAACCGGAGCAGTCCTCTTTGACGGCAGGATTTCACTTGGTAAAGTCGCCTAGATCAATGTTCGCGCCGTGGGCAATGGCCCAGCAGCCGTCGACGGACTTGACGCAGTCGCCGACCATGCCATCCTGAGTGGGTGTCGTCGTAGCCTGGCCCGAGCCCGACGACGTGGTGGTGGTGGTGGTGGTGGTGATGGTGGTAGTAGTAGTAGGCATCGTTGAGATGGCGCTATCGACGCCGACGCACACGTAGACGTTGGCCTGAAGGCCGGTGCAGTCGTTCTTGACGGCGGGATTCCACGAGTAAAAGCCATCCAGGTTGATGCCCGCGGCCTGCGCAATGTTGTAGCAGCCATCGTCCGAGACGACCTTGTAGAACTTGTTGCAGCTGTTCACCATACCCGTCTGGACGGGGGATGGCGTGCTAGGGTGCGACGTTGTTGAAGACCCAGGGGTCGTTGTCGGGTTGGGGTTGTCGCCACCATCATCGAGAACCGCGGGATCCAGGCCGCCACCAGGCCACATTGAGACACAGTAGAAGGTTCCGACGGCGAGCCCGGTGCAATCGGATTTAACAGTCGGGTTCATTTTATAAAAAGTCTCCATGTCAAGGTAATAGACAGCCATTATGCTCGCGCAAGTAGTGTAGTCATGCACCGGGGTCCAGGCAGTGCAATTAGTAATCTCGCCGGCGGCTCGTGGTGCTGGCCGTTCGAGTTGGGAGGGTTCTGTGGCTGTTTTTGAGAGGACAGGTCAGAAATTGTGGCCGAGAAAAACAGTCAGGGCAGCAAGAGGTCCAGACAAAGAAGCACTTACAAGGCGGCGTAGGAGAGGAGAGGACGAGGCAGTACGACGTATTCGCTGCAAGAGTGCATGGGTAGGTGTAGTCGTGTTCGTCGATTGTTGGTGACGCCGCCAGGTCATCCGTCTTGCCTTGCTGCGCATTTCGGGCAAGAGAAGGGTTCCAGAGAATTAATTCCTAGACTGTTAATAGCGGCACTCGCTCTAGTTATGCGACGACCTACCTCGGGTGTTGTCCCGATGAGCATTGCTAGGCTCCAGCAATCCGCCGCGTAATTGTCGGTAACATTGGCAAAGTATGTATATCTGTGCAGAGAATGGTGTCGGTTAAAAGAAAGTCTGATGATGCGAATAACATGAAATGTGTGTATGTGACATACCCGAAGCAATCTTTGCGAGTGCCATTGGCAAGCGGAATGACGAGCTCATCATTGGTCAGGTTTCCGAGGAGCGGACCATTCCAGGGCAGAGGTGTGGCGCCAACAGGGTTGATGGGAGCGCGTGTGGTCGAGCCACCATATCCGGGGTAGTCCGATACATAACCAACGGGCTCAATACAGTAGTAAACCTGTGCCAAAAGGTTGGTGCAGTTCTCATACACCATGGGGTTGAGGAAGAGACTGTTAGGGACGAGGCTTAGTTCAAGAAATATGCTGAGAAACCGAAATGGTCTCATCTTGACAACTTACAAATCCATGAGTGCAATACCGTATGCATTGGTTATGGTTGAGCAGTCTTCTCCAGACTCGACCTTGTGCCACTTCCCGCAGATTTTGTTTGACTGGCCTGCGGTAGGGGATGGAAGGGGACTATACTTGTATCTCGGTAAGCCACAGTGCGGAGGAAAGCACAGGAAGTTTCTGGTAGAACACCTGGTGGCAAGAACACCGAGTTCTTACACACATTTCGTCGTACTTTAGGGGTAGGTACATACGCAGCGGTAGTGGCCATGGTCGGCGGCCCATGAGTATTGATAGGAATAGCGTAATCGCCCAAGGGGTTGCTAATGCAAAGCTTGCCGTCTGGTTGGCCCTTGAGGTTCCTGTCCAAATGATATAATGGTTAGGAACTTTGTTATCTCAATGTTCGTGAAATCTTACGAGCAAGCGGCGTCTAGCTTTGGATTCCAGGAGAGTAGCTGTGCGTAGGTAGCATTCGTGGCACGTCCGATCCTCAAGCAAGTATCATCTGCTCTGATAGTATATTCTTTGCAGTTTGACGAATTGTCAAATGCCGCAGCCGCAGTTCCGTTGGACGTGTTGTTTGTGGCAGCAAGATGATTGTTATCAGAGGCTGCGTGTGCCGTGGCCGCCAGCCAGGCTAATTGTTTCACAAAGAGCTTCATGATGTTGACTTGTCAAAGCCCACTGTAGGAAAGAAAAGAATGTGCAACTTGAAAGACTGAACGGCAAAGCAAAAGAGGGCTCATTGATCAAGGGTCATACGTTTAAGTCAGAGCAGAAGAAGGCTTTTCTTTGTTAAAGTCTGAGCGACAAATCCTTCGGCTTGTTTTTCAGCACCGCTCAATTTTCATGACATACAATTTGGCACTTCATCCCTCGTGCGCTTTCTTACAAGGCACTCAGTTGCGGAAGTGGGTGATTTAGGTCATTTGGCCATCCTTGCACCGGGATATCGAACGCTGCCTTGATTGACGTCAACGGCCAACGCCGAAGACTTTTCCCAGAGATTCCGCAGGGGTCACCTATGAGTCGGGCAGCTGCAGCCTCGTCAACGGTAGCGGATAGTAACCAGCTCGGGGTTTCTTGCCAGAAGAGGAGATGAGCGGCAGTCTCGTTCTCAACTATTTCTCTTTAGCCAAGTCTAAAGCCTCAACGCCTGATGAAGGGCTCCGCCTCGGCAAAAAAAAGGCTTTTTCTCAATAGCCCCCTCAGGTCCCCTGACGCCTCACGATTGCATTGGGACGAGCCCCGATGCACATGCAGGGGTTCATCCAAGCAGGTACAACGCTTTCGGTGATACCCGCCGCCACCGCTGAGTCCAGAAGAGCTACCCGAACCGATCAGGAATGCCGGGATTGCGGACTACACACCTCAGTCTCCGCGCCGGCTGGAGCCGTGGCAGCCGGGTTGGAAAGCGATAGTTGTCTTTGCGTTAGCTCCCGCTGCAAGCGAGCAAACATCTGCAAGAGCCCTGGTAGCTGGGTTGGAAAGCGATAGTTGTCTTGCCGTGAGCTCCCGCTGCAAGCGAGCAAACATCTGCAAGAGCCCTGGTAGCTGGGTTGGAAAGCGATAGTTGTCTTGCCGTTAGCTCCCACTGCAAGCGAGCAGACATCTGCAACAGCCCTGGAAATCAGGCTACGAAGCGTGCAATTATTACGGGGTTTAAACTTACTATCCACCGATAGACTAATATTATCATATAGAGTAGTTATTAGGAGAGTAAATAGAGTTTAATTTTATATTAAATCCCTATTAATTTAATATTAAATTATAAAACCCACTTTATTATTTAAAGATTAATTTAACTTTAATTTAATAATAGTTTATTTAAGCTTATTTACTATATTTACTTATTATAACTATTCTTATTATATAATAGTATATATTAAATTAATTTTAACTTATTTAACTTATTATAGTTAATATATATTAGTTAATTATATAGTTAATATATTATATTTATATATTAAAGAATAGTAAATTATTTATAAATAAAAAGCTTAAGTATAATTAAACTAAAGTCTTTATATTATTCTTATAGAAATATAGAAGACTTATTATATATTTATTATTTTTTATACTTTTTATTTATTCTTTTTATAAAAGACTTAATATAAATTATATCTTTAAATAATAATTAAGTTATATTTTATATAAAAGTATATAGTAATAATATTTAAAATATATTAAATTTACTTTAAATATTAAAAATAAAAAATAATTCTTAATAACTATTTATAATATATTATATATATTTACTTTAACTAAATTATAATTTTATATTAACTTAAAATTAGATTTAAAATACTTATATTATTTATATTATTTATTATATAGAGTGTTAAGATTATTATTAGTATTTTTTATAAAAATAAATAGAAATAAAATTTTAAAAAAGTAAAAGAAAAATTAAAGGTTTTATAATATATTATATAAAATAACCTAGATTATTATTAAAATATTATTTATATAAAATTAAGTTATATATATAATAAATATAATTTTTATAATTATATTATTAACTTAAAATTATATATTATTTTATTTAACTTTAAAATATTTTATAATTAATATTTATTTAAAATTAACCTTATTTCTTTTTTATTAATTAAAATTATAAAAAAGTTATATTAAAATTTATTTAATATATTTTTAAGTTTATAATAAAATAAATAAAAAATAATAATTTTTTTAAAAAAATTAAATAATTACTTTATTTTTATTATTATTTATAATAAAAGTTCTTTCTTTTAAATAAAATTAAATATTTTATTAAAACTATCTTTTTATATATATTTCTTTATTTATTAAAAGTATTATTATAACTCTTCTAAAAAACTTATTACTATACTATTTTAGTTAGTATTACTAATTTAAAAATACTAAGTATTTATTATATATTATTTAAATTACCCCCTTATTCTCTTATATACCTTATTTTTCCCCCCCTCTTAAAAAGTTTCTCCAGATACTTCTCGCACGCGGCAGGTTTAGTAGGGTCGAAGTTCAATGATCTGCTTTTTACGCGCATCTATCCTCGGAAATTGCAATTGCGACATTTTCTGCCCTGAAGTTGCCGAGAAGTGGCTGTAAGTCCTTGATCGATTCTTAGCCAGTGCGCTCTGGTGGGTGGTACGGCAGACGATAACGCAAAGTAGCTTAAATAGAATGTTGTTTTTTTTTAAAAAAAAAAAAATACAAAAAC
>JAAHCF010000842.1:0-14294 GCA_038367545.1 Beauveria asiatica | reverse complement strand
TTTTTTTTTTTTTTTTTTTTTTTTGGCTGTTCTCGTCACGATGGCACCAACTCGCTCCCCAAAACCCAAACGCTTTCGCCGTTTCGTTGGGGGGAGGGGGGGAGGCTTACTACTACCTATGCAGACCGCCGCTAACATGGTGCACCACCACCACCAACCGCAGACATTCCCGACAGCGTCCCCCTCTGCGAGTTCATGTACAATGAGCGCTACGGCCGGTACAGCGCCTCCAAAGCCCGCAACCCCTACACGTGTGGCGTCACCGGCACCTCGTACACCTCCAAGCAGGTCCCCGAGCGCGTCGACCTGCTCGCCCGCGCCATTGCCAAGCGCCTCGGCTTCAGTCCCAACGAGGGCACCGAGTGGGACAGAGTCGTTGCCGTCTACTCTGTGAATACGGTGCGCGCGCGCCTTTCCAAACAAACTCCCAGAAACTGTTTCTCTCGTATTGGTGTCGCATCCAAAAAAAGGTTCTGTTTTCGCTAACATGCCCTGCCGCCCGCCGTCCCTAGATCGACTACATTCCCCTTTCCCATGCCGTCCACCGCCTCTCTGGCATCGTCACCCCCGCCAACGCCCAGTACTCGGCCGCGGAGCTCGAGCACCAGCTCGTCTCGTCCGGCGCAAAGGCCGTCTTCACCTGTCTGCCCCTGCTCGAGACCGCTCTCAAGGCTTCCGATGCGGCTGGCATTCCCCGCTCCGCCGTCTTCCTGCTGCCCGTCCCCGGCGGCAAGCCGCATCCCGATTTTCCCTCCGTCGATGATCTCGTCGCCCAGGGCCGGTCGCTGCCCGCGCCGCCCGCGCTTTCTTGGATCAAGGGCCAGGGCACCCGCCAGACGGCCTTTCTCTGCTACTCGTCCGGCACTTCTGGTCTCCCCGTACGTTTTTACTTTTAATGAGGATCCTCTCTTCGCTCGTGGCGTGGGATGATAATTTCGATTTGTGACCCAAACGCCGCTAACGAGATAAAAAATGTGTAGAAAGCCGTCATGATTTCCCACTTCAACATAATCTCCAACATTATCCAGATGACGCTGCTGCAGAGCGTCGGTCGCAAGCAGGACAATGTCGTCACCGAAAACGTCCTCGGCATCCTGCCCCTCAGCCACATCTACGGTCTCACCGTCGTCGCCCACGTCTCCCAGTACCGCGGCGACCAGCTCGTCATCCTTCCCAAGTTTGACCTCCCTCTCTTCCTCCGCACCATCCAGGACTACAAGCTCAACTTTCTCCCCGTTGTGCCCCCCATGCTCATTCAGCTCATTACCAACCAGCAAGTCGTCGCAAAGTACAACCTCGACAGCGTCCGCTGCGTCTTTTCCGGCGCCGCGCCCCTCGGCATCGAGACGCAGGAGGCTGCGAACAAAATGTTTCCCAAGTGGAAGGTTGGTCAGGGTTACGGTGCGTTTCCTCATTCTTCTTCTTCTTCTTCTTCTTCTTTTCCCTTTTCTTCCTTTCTCTTTACTATGGTTACAGCACCATATATCAAAACTTCTTGCTAACTTTCACCACCAGGCATGACGGAAACCTCCCCCGTCGCCACCGCCAGTAGCGAGATCGACCTCGTCCCCGGCTCCTCCGGCGGTCTCCTGCCGGGCTACAAGGCCAAGCTCATCGACGCCGAGGGCAACGTCGTCACTGGCCATGACCAGCGCGGCGAGCTGCTCCTCCAGTCACCCTCGGTCGTCCTCGGCTACTTGCACAACGAAAAGGCAAACGCCGAGACGTTTGTACACCACGCCGACGGCCGTTGGATCCGCACCGGCGACGAGGCCGTCGTCCGCAAGTCGCCCAAGGGCAACGAGCACGTTTTCATCACAGATCGCATCAAGGAGCTCATCAAGGTCAAGGTATGCATTCTTTCTTTTCTCAAAAACAGGCAGAAACAGGAAGAAGAAGAGGATAAAGGGGAGACAAAAAAAAGTAGAGAAGAGAACAGAAAAAAACATGAAAAAGAGGAAGAGAAAGAAAATGAAAGTGGAAAAAGAGACGGAAAGAAAAGGAAAAAGCACATACCATTTAGATAAAAAAACACTAACACAACCCAGGGCTTTCAAGTCGCCCCCGCCGAGCTCGAGGCGCACCTCCTCACCCACGACTACGTCCACGACTGCACCGTCATCCCCGTTGACGACGACCGCGCCGGCGAGGTCCCCAAGGCCTTTGTGGTCAAGTCCCCCGCCGCCATCTCCTCGGGCCAGCCCGACGCCGCCATCCGCCGCGCCGTCGAGGAGCACGTCGAGAAGCACAAGACCAAGTACAAGTGGCTCAAGGGCGGCGTCGAGTTCATCGACGCCATCCCCAAGAGCCCGAGCGGCAAGATCCTCCGCCGCGTGCTCAAGGACAAGGAGAAGGCGGCCCGCAAGGCTCAGGGCGCCAAGCTATAAACGAGAGAAGGGGGGGGAAAGGGGGGGAAGATAAAGGGATTGTGAAGAATCAAGAGTGTACCCCGTTGATATGGCAATATGTTAAGAATAGACTCAAGCTTCTCCTTGTTAGTCATATAGTAGAGTTTTTACGCCTGTAAAGCATTCAAGGCCATCTTTACTATTTGCTCCCATCACTCACGTCCCTAGGCAATCATCACTTAACGGCGCAAAGTATATAGTAAGACCAGCCAGGTGGGTTATTAATTAAGAAGTCTGCGCTCGAGGAGTTTGCCTCCTCCATATTAGAGAACACTTCATAGAGTTAAGGATCGTAAGAATTATAAACAATATCGGGTCCATTCTTGTTGTCCTACTTTTCGTGTAGTCAAAAGCGTCCCAACAAAAACGTCTTTTTTGTGCGTCCAAATAGCATCCTCAATAAAATGACAAAAACATACACTATTAACATTCGAGTCCTGTCGCTACTCTACAGAGCAGCAACAAGGACCATGGCGACGACGCCGAGAAGACCGGCCTGAGCCTTGCCCGCACCGTTAATGGTGGGGGGAGCAGTGCCAGAGGGAACGATGGGGACGCCGGTGCCAGTGGACAGGCCGGGGCCGACCGGGGTGGCGGGTGGCTGGACGCCAGTAGGGACCTCACCGCCGCCAGGCTGGACACCGGTAGGGACCTCACCACCGCCGGGCTGGGCACCGGTAGGGACCTCACCACCGCCGGGCTGGGCACCGGTAGGAATCTCACCACCGCCGGGCTGGGCACCGGTAGGGGCAGGCTCCTTCTCAGCGGGAGGCGCGAAGGTGACCTGGGGCACGGGGATCTGGGTGCTAATAACCTGGGTGGTGGTGCTGCCGGTGAAGGTAGTGCCGCCAGTGACGTAGGGCCCGGTAATGGTAGTGTCCACAGTGATGGTGGTGACACCGCCAGTGGGCTGAGCAGTGGGGGTGGCAGTGATGATGATGCTCTCGGCACCGGTAACAATGTTAGGGTTCTCGCCAACGTGCTTAGCGCAAATGCCCTGGAAGAAGTTGACGGCATTGGCGACGTTCTGGTCGTCACCGCTGTAAGCGCCCAGGCAATCAAAGACTTTCTTGGTGAAGTTGCCGTTCTTGCAGTAGCAAGCGGCATCGGTGTTGTCCTTCTTGCATTCCTTGGCCTCATCCAACCACATCTTCAAGCAGCGAGGAACAGAGTCGGGGCAGGGAAGAGTCTGCGTGGGAACAGGAGGAGAGGTCTTCGTCTCACCAGGCTGGGTCTCACCAGGCTGAGTCTCGGATGGCTGAGTCTCACCAGGCTTAGTCTCACCAGGCTTAGTCTCGGACGGCTGAGTCTCACCAGGCTTAGTCTCGGAAGGCTGAGTCTGAGTGGTAATAACGACAGGGACAGTCTCGGTGACGGGGCAGATGGTGGTGCTGACAGGGATGGTAATAGTGACAACGTGAGTGCCGCCAGGAGTCTTAATCGGGCAAGAGGTGATCTCAGGACCGCAGCTGGTGATTGTCTTCGTAGAGGTGGTGTAGACGGTGGAGGTAGTGTCGTAGGTGGTGGTGATGATGCTGGTGACAGTGGCGGGAGGAGTAACAGGAGGGGTAGTCTTCTCAGTGCTGCTAGTACCGGGAACAGTCTCGAACGGAGGGGTGGTCTCGCTAGCAGGAGGAGTTGTCTTTTCGGTGCTGCTGGTAGTAGGAACAGTCTCGAACGGAGGAGTGGTCTCGCTAGCAGGAGGAGTGGCGGGAGGAGTGGTCTCGGTGCCGGGAGGAGTGGCAGGAGGAGTGGTCTCGGTGCCAGGAGGAGTGGCAGGAGGAGTCGTCTCGGTGCCGGGAGGAGTGGCAGGAGGAGTCGTCTCAGTGCCGGGAGGAGTAGCAGGAGGAGTCGTCTCGGTGCCAGGAGGAGTGACAGGAGGGGTAGCAGGAGGAGTGGTCTGGCTGGCAGGAGGGGTGGCGGGAGGAGTAGTCTGGCCAGGAGGCGGCGGCTTGCACCAGAAATCGATCTTGTGGCACTTGAGAATGCAGAACTTCTTCAGCAAGAGTCCAAGGGTTCTCTTCTGGTTGCCCTGGTTTTTGGCAACAGCAATCCTGAGCGCCGTGGCATCACCGCACTGGGTGTTGACAATGGTTTGGCCCTCCGTGGTGAGCTCATGGGTCTGCTTGCAGGGGACGTTGCTATTTCTAACGGTGTAGATGAAGTCGTAGCGACCAGGAGTATCGACCTCGACGGAGAGGTTGTTGATATCGAAGCTGCCAATCTGGTTGCTGGCCTCGATCACGGGTTGGCTCGAGCCGTCAGTGCTGACTTGGGCCTCGATATATTTGCTACCATCATCCTGACGACCAGCAAGCATATCGCGGCGGCCAAACTTCTTCTTGCAGGTCCAGCCCTTGAAGTTGCAACCGCCATAGTTGTCGACGGGTCCGACGGGGACCTTGCCCCAGTCGTAGCCAGGTACCTGGTCGGGCTCGCAAATGGTGGGAGTCTTGCCGGGGCAAATGAAGGACTCGACGTCTTTCCAGATGTTCAATAGGTCGCCTCCAATGGGAAACTAACAGCTTGTCAGCAGAGCATGTGCAGAGGTCCACTGAGTACATACGGTAGCAGAGGCCTGCTCAATGGTGGCAGCAACGGCCAAGGCGTAGGTGACCTTCATAGTGTATACAACACGACTTGAATCGGCCTAACAGTAAATACAAGAATATGAATATAGATGAGATGAGCGACTGTGGTTGCTGTACGCGAGGTACAAGCTCGAAGTTTGTAAGCGATAGTGGTGTCAAAAGAAAACGAGTGACTCTTGACGTTTGAGGCAAGCAATAGGAAACAGACTGGTGAGAAAGAAAAAGATGAAAAAACTAAAGAGCAGATGAGACACAAGAGAGACCGTGGGACAAGAGGAGACGAGCGGCTACATCTATATACCACGAGCTGGCCGTGGCATCTGGCAGCGCGGCATGGGAACGGGCGCGAACGGACCTGGGCCAGCGTTGGTACCTGCATGGCTAGTGTAGAGAGGGTGGCATGTCCTCCAGAGGCGAGAGTCCATGAGCCCTCAAGCCCCCGTCCAATATCATCCTGAAGCGTGGAAGAGGCGGAACAGCCACCCGAATCAGGCACGCTCTGTGGTGTAGCGTTCATCCAGCGATGGTGGTTTCGCCGGACATCAATGCTGGCAGCTGACCCGCTCGCATTGTCGCCCAGCCAAGGGCTCTTATCCATGCATCCCAGGCTACCAGGGGAAGCCCCTGCAGCACCCATTTTAGGTTGACGAAGAGATTGCATGGTTCCGCCATCTGCCATGCGCCATGGACAGGACGCGGTCGAGCGAAAGTGTGCTTCGACCTCTTTGTTCCCCGCCAGTCCGTTGCGTGCTATCCTGCGCACTGTCCGGTATCCATCCTCCCGCTGTCCCACCATACCTGGCAGCCAAATGGGACCGCCGAGCCCGTCGAGCTTCAGGCGAGCTAAGAAGTAGCTAGCGTCATGCTACTTGGAATAGGAGCCGGTGACAGACAATGGCACCTGTCTGGCAGCGCGGGGTTTTGTATGCACTGTCGAAACAGCATCTGGCGGGTCGTGGTTTGGAATGACTCCATCTCGGCGTCTCATTTTGATGGTGACTGCCAAGGCCACCGCGGTGAAGGTTGGAGAGGAAACACGGCGTGGGAACAGAGTGCTGGTAGGGCTGGTACGGACTGTCTCGGAAACGGGCTCCAAAGTGGCGTGGGCAAGCCTTGATCATGATGCATTCTTTGATGGAGAGTCAGAATTCTGGAGTTTTGTTTGGTGGTGCTTGGATGAGGAATCTGGCAGCTTCTCGGATCACACCGTTTGCATATGCGTTGGCGCGACTGTCAAACTACCTCGGATAAGTTGCTGGCCGATTACATCAGCGCCCAACCAAGCAAGTACCAACCAGCTGCCAGACAAACAACACTTACTTTGCTTGACGGTAGACAATTCAAATTTGTATTCTTCCAGCCACGTACTCTGCAGGGTCACGGCCTTACAATAACTCGCTATTGTTTATACCCATTCATCGTTCTATCCAGTCGACCGCATGTACCTGAATCCACAGTCACACCAGATGCCGCCACAACGGCGCTACTGCAAGGCACTTTATTACACCAACGATATCTTATTATCCTGCCGATTCAGGTGTCTTCTCCATTGTGTCGCTGCCGTCTGAGATCTATTGCACTAGTTATATCAGGCTTCCGTTTCGCAAACAGCTTTAGAATGCCGAAGCTGTCCTTGTAGCAGCAGTGATCAACGCACAGTCTGTAAGCTATCATGCAGATCATCTGAACAAACAGGTAGGCACCGATACGGTTGATTCAGCTCTATTTTCCGACCGGGTTGCTGACTCTTCCACAAACAAGGCAAATTCCGTTGTTTTCAACCTTTGAAGCTTGTGGCTGATGAGTTGATGGGAAGTTGTCTTGTGACCTGAGGCAGAACCTATAACTGAGTTGTAGGCTTGTAGCCTCAGGTAGGTCCATAGTGGTCGTGCAGTGGCACTTTCAACTCACAAGCCTCGGCTGACTATTGTGCTACGTAGTATTTTCTGGTCCCATCAACGAGAAAGCACAATTGCCTTGTTATTACCATACAAGGACCTACTGGGCCCTGGGCCTTGAATAGTAGCCAAACCTTGCAAGCAGCACACTGAGGTGTTACTCCACTCGACCACAGGCGAGTCCTCGAACCCATGCAGCTCCTCGCTAAACCTGGCACCAGCAACTGTCACTAATTCCGTGGCAGGGTCGAAATGACAGTACTAATAATAACTTGGAAGTATTTACTGTACGGATCACTGAGTCTGTCGTTACGATCTTTCAGGGGTTGTATTGTATTTAGTGTATGCTATGGAGTAGCATCGCCACCTGCCAACACAGACTATTGCATTTTCTGGTTGCAAAGCGGTGGGAGCGCTGCTGCACTAGACCTAGCCGATCATTCCGTCGAAGAATAGCCATGAGTGGCAGCGATTCTCATGCACAAAGAGTTATTTAGTAACTATGATTCTAATCGGGAGCACGGCTTCAATGGCAGCCACGCAATGAACCCCTACGGTGAGGCGGGTCTGGGTGGCCCGTATTAATAACTGACTCCTTTCTCAGCGTCATGGCCAAATTAGCTCCGGAGCGAGTGATGCCGTTTTTCTTCACGCAAAGCCTTGGCACCTTCAACAGCCAGGGCTACCGGAGCTAGTTATTATTGACGGCATACCCACTGGCCGGCGCGGTGGAACTGCAGACTCGCAAATTGCCAGCAGTAGCCAGGGGCAGTTGTGAAGCCAATCCGTCAAGACGGGACTCTGGCAGGGTAAATAACTAGCAGACCTGCACGGAAAACATTCCAACTGTGTTTGACCATTGCGGCTAAGATCGATCGTCCTGTCAGTTTCTACTTTTCAATTAAGCGAAAGGTAAATAAATTGATCCCTTGTTTTATTTTTGGCACAATGCAAGCATGACTGCGCCGCCACTTCTTATTACATACAATCCTTGGGTATAGCGAAGACGATGAGAGATTTGCTGATATTCGCAGCGATCATATTTGATCAATGATGATACAATCACCAACTCTCCACCTCTCTCATAAGCATGCATGAATGCATGAGCTGATATCACCATCGGCTAGCAGAGCATGATGTTATGGGCATAAATGATTCAACTTGCAGCTTTTGATTGAAACAACGACTTCTTCTCGGCCATCAACACACTAGTTCACCAGCGACACAGTAGCCGACAAGCTCAGCACCTCGGCGTGGCTTACTAAATACGGCAGAAAGACGTCTTGAGGAAAAGGAGCAAAAGTCCGTCGGTCTACGGAATATTTACCCTGTTCGCACCAAGTTTATGCCACCATCGTCGAGTCAGCCGGGGACTTGCTCATTCAGGGTGGCGTGTTTCGAGTTCCGGTGAGGTCTAGTGTATTCATAGTAACAACTGAACAAGACAGCTATAAATGCGGAGAATGGGGTCGGCCAGTTTGCATAGGGCAACGGTGGCGTCAACACTTCAACAGCATACTCTTGCCAAAGTGGTCTAGTTTCGATTTGAAACACTTCAAATCCGACCTCGAAGCTGCTAAATGAACTCGATTTTGGCACGATACCCTCTTTAGACTGCAGCACAGACCCCCTCGGAAGCTGCCCCTGAGTTCCATATTTCATATACTCTGGAGAGCAGACTTCAACTATTGGTCAGCCCGCCCATTATACCGTTGTTCTTCCGAGTCTTTGAGCTGCAGGATGGGCTTCTTTTCAATATTTCTGGTCTAGTTGTATTCTTGAATTCTCTTCCTGGCTAGCATACAAGCAAATATGGAGTCTTTGCAGAAATGGAGTCGCAGCCTTGTTGCAGACCGTCGCCTGCCTGCTGCGCACCACCTGCTGATCGGGTTCGGGCCAGTCTTGCCATTTTGGGCGCGCATCCTCATGCACCCGAAAATCTGAGACGTTGCAGCCCTCGACGTGATCCCACGCTCGTATTTTCCTGCTTACGGGGGTGGCTATGTACGCGGGGACGCCACGGAGACTGTTGCACTCTGAGTGCTGGTTTTTGCGGTTGTCTTTTTTTTCTCAGGAAATTTTTTTTCCCCTCAACCTAGTGACTGGTGCTGCGGACAAGAAAAAAAGTTGCTCAAACTTGGAGACTTGACAGCATGTGGAAATTGCATGTTATCGGGTCCCCTATTCTTAAGCTTCCAGGCACAGCGCCACAAGTCATTGTGCCAGTCCATGCGAGGCGCGATTTACGAGCGAGGCTTACTGCAATAGGCAAGAGACCATCAACATTGGCAAGCACAATGAAAACCTTGTTTTTTTTTTTTTTTCGGTTAATTTTACCAGCCACATGTAGTCGATCGTGCGGAAAGTTGTTCTTGGCATCGCATGGACGTGGTGGCATGCGTGCCAGTCATCTCAACTACATCCCCTTTCGTACGCCTGACAGCTCCTTTCGCTCCGGACGCACAGCCTCCGCACATGCTCGTTCGGCTGGAGGCCTTAGCGATTTTCCTCTAGTTGGCAACTCGACGACCACGATAGCGGGGTAGAGATTATCCGTGCGTTGCAAGGGGGGTTGCCTTGTATCCGGACTCGCAAGGAGATTTCTCGCCGTCGCCAGGTGGCGTTTGTGGGAGCAGGATATGTGCCTTGTGCGTTTCGTTTCCGAGTGAAGACGCGTTTGAGTGAAGACGCGCGCCGACTTTGCAGCATACAGGGTAGCACTGCGTGGTTACCACGATGAGGACGATGGGGTCTGGATAGCTGTGCCTAAGCGTTGATCTGTAATTTTTTTTTTTTTTAACTCAATTAGAGACTCGTGCGAATGGCATTAATCGTTCATGCCGGATAGAAGCGTTGCTGGTCATTTGCCTGGGCTGGTGTCAAAGTAATCAATAGAACAATGGTGTCTGTGGAACGACGACATCATGGGAAATGTCTCACGCCACAGCAATGCTCTTATGTATATATTTTTTAACTCGCTCTTTAATAGAAATGTTATTTCCATATTCAGTATGCGTTTGAGACGCAAGGCTTGAACCTCGCTTTCACATTCAAGCCCAAACGACTCAGACGTAAACGGTTTCCAGGGTTGCCTGGGCCAAGTCCCCGTCTGGCCGCTCCTCTTGTAAGCAGCCCGATCAACCGAGGCAAATGCGCTAGAATGGCATAGAGATCTCTCAAGATTCTCAGCCTGATCTTGCCAGGGCTGCAAAAAGCCCGACTCATCGCGCGGAGTGTTTGTGTAATCACGTACTATCCCATGTAATCAGCCCAACGGCCATTGCAAATTCGACAGAGACATGGAGCTGGCTATCGAAACTGTTTTACACATGTATCTCGGACGAAGCTTTACATGCGTTTCATGGCAGGCAGACAAGGTGCAAGACGAATTTGATTCGTCGCGATGCCCTCGGATGAGATTTGAAGATGACAGAATAGTCCCGGCCATCTCACGTAGGCCTACAAAGCTGCGGTTGGAGAACGCGGAGCTACTCAGGGAATGAAGCGCAAGTGTTTTGGTTTTGATACAGGGACATGTTGTGCAAGGAGGATGTGACCGTGATGCTATCTATTGCCGTGATGATGCCGTCCATGTAGCGAACATAAATATGGCCAGCAACGCCTCGAGATTATTGAATTGTATTCCGCAGACAACCACTTCTACCCAACAGCACAAACCAACAAGCAAGAACCAGCAGAAAGCAACTCATTCAAATCATGCATTTCACTTACACAACCCTTTTCTTCGTCGCAGCGCATCTTGCCCTCGTCAACGCCGTGGCGCTCCCCGCCGCTAGAGGTACATACACTTCCCGTGACAATAGACATCCAACCTTTTGCCTGCACTGCTGGCCAAATGATGCCCCCTGATTCTTTTACTGACCCCTTGCACAAGACGACGCGACCCAGCATCAGCAGCAGCGACGCGCCGGCGGCATAGTCGACATCCTCAAGGACCACGGCAAGTACGTGGCGGATCCGCCGTCGGCCGAGGAGCCCATCCCCAAAGCCGAGAACAGTGCGCTGCGCGAGGCGCACCGACAGGCGCACAAGACCATATTCGAGGTCGCCTTGGGCGGCGGCGGCGGCGGCAACAAGGCCGGGAAAGACAAGGGCGAGGCGCCGGCGAATGAGACGGAAGAGGCTGCTGCCGCGTAGATGGACAAGGGGGGAACAAGCTTGGTTGGGTCCGGGAAAGATGGATGGGCAGATCCGCAGATCCCGGCATTACTATCAGAGAGAGCAAGCTCAGTATTTAGAGAATTGTATATATTTAGAATGTTTGCTATGCTAGATATTCAACATATCATATAATTATGCGCTGGCGCAACATGGCGTACTACTGGTATCACTTTGATGTGATGATTGATCCGATCAGAGACCCGGGAATCATACTATGCAGCTCATGAGGCGACTACCCTCTAAATTATAAATATTAGTAATTTTTTTTGATTAATTGTATGCGCAAAGATATGCAAGGTACCATGTAGGTGGGCGGACGGATCCGAATGCACGCAACGACCTACACCGTGCATTCATCCACAACACCCACTCACTAGTTACACATGATCGAGGCCATGCGAGGCTTCCCGCGTCTGCCCACTCAAAAGATGTGGGATTACTTTGGTAAATGACAGTAAATAGGGGAATGATCATCGACGTCAAGTCCTGCCAAACTACCGACCGCATCGGGGAATGCTCATGTTCCTTGCGTCGTGTGCTGGGTGGTTCCTAATTTCCGCTAAGACGCATGACGCTTGGGCGCAGCACCACTCTCACCAACAGGAACGCGGGTCGCTCGGACGGGAGGAAGATCAGAATGGTCTGATACCCTCTGCTTTCTTGTCCAGAACACCGTCCAAGTATCAGTAACTCGTATTTTCCATCTCAATTTTGCTCAAAGCCATCATGGCATGCCTTTTTTTTTTTTGTTTTTTTTTATCTTTTTGTTCGTCACAACCTCCTGAATCTAATTTTATGCCAAAGAAAATCAATACAACCAGCAACCATGTCTTGTCCATGGATGAATACTCTATTTACTTGCCCTGTAGTCTCTTTAGTCGCTCCTCAGCTGCACGCGCTCTCCTTTCGCGATCCAACCGTAGCCTCATCTCCGGCGTCAGCCCCCTCGCCTCCTCCTCGCGGCGCTCCTGCGCCGTCTTGGGCAGCAGGGCGGATGCGCCGCCGCCCAGCACCTGTCCGCCGCCGCGACCGCCCTGTCTCTTGGACTCCGGCACCCGCGGCCCCTCCGTCTTGAGCCTCTCCTCCTCGGCGCGCCGCCGCTCTGCCTCCTTGGCGTCGGCCTCGTCCTGCTCGCGGCGGGTGCGCTTGTCAGCCTCGGCCTTGCTCAGGGCCGCGGGCACGCCGACCGCCTCCCAGTCCCAGCGGGCCTCGCCCAACTCGGCACGCGCCACACGAAAGGCGTCGCGCGTGGCCCGGTCTCCGGCCAGCTCAAAGGGCGTCTTGCCCTCGGCGTTTCGGAGCAGCGGATTGGCCTCGCCACGCACCAGCAAACCCAGCACCATGGGCGCCGAGTTTTGCGACGCCGCGAGGTGCAGCGGATGAGGTGTGTGGTGATGCGACTCGGCAGGTTCAAAGGCAAAGTCGGCCGAGAGCTTGTTGCTGGAGAGGTAGGACAGGAGGGCGGGCAGTTTGGAGCGCCGTATAAACGCCTGGAGTTGAGTGGTGTGAAGCAGTGCGGTTTGCGCGGCTTCCGTGAGCTTTGGTTTGGAAGGCTTTGGTGTTGCCGGCGTGGAAGAGACTGGCGTCGTCTTTTCAGGCTTGACTTCGCTTGCTGGATCAATTTCGCGGACCTTGAGCCTCGTCAGCTCAATGAAGCATCGCATCAGCTCTTTTTGCGTCGGCCGGCGCGTGTTGAATGGGAAGCCGCGTACTCTCGGGTCGGTGTGTCGTAAAACCTGATTGTCGTACGGTCCGTACAGAGTGCGCCTGTTGGTGATGCCCGTCGCGCGAATGAACATGAGCTCCGAGGTAGCGAGCAGGGCCTTCCAGTCATGGAGCAGCTCCCGGACATCCTCGACCAGCGCCTGCTCGTTGTATCGTCGCAGCGTGGACCCAGCAGAGTGCGCCGCGCCCTTGGCGTTGTCGTTTGCCGATTGCGAACCTCCCTGCTTCCGCCTCGTCGTATATCTGTGAAATGTTTTGTGTGCCAGCACTGTGGCCTCGCGGTTCATGGGCGCGTTGTGTTTGCTCTGGCGCGGCGCGAGGGACACCACCATGGCGGCAAAGTGGCCGCCTCCAATCATGCACAAGAAAATGTGAGGTCCTTTGTAAGCAATCGGCGCCAGTGTACCATCCTTGGCCGGGTGAGGAATTGTGATTGGATCGAGCTGCTTTTTGCGTAACTCTTCCGTGAAATCGGTAGTCTTTTGTTGTTCATTGGTAAAGAGCGCACGATACACGCCGAAGAAGTGGTTCTCGGGAAGCAGCGGCGAGCTGAACCAAAGCAGCGGTGTTTTCCCAGGTTTCTGCACCTTTGTTTCGCCGTCGTCATCATCTTGAGATGAGGCGCTTTTACTGGCAATCTTGGCTTGTCGCTTCAACAGCGCCGTCAATGTTGTGTCGTTTGCGTCCTCTTCGTCGTCGTCGTCGTCGTCGTCCGAATCGGAGCCCGAAAGCGACTCGTCCAAGTCTTGGATGAGCTTCTCAAACTCCGTCTCCGAGACTGACTTCTTGCCGCGCAGCTTCTGCTTGAGGTTGTAATGGTGTAAATCGGATTTCAGGTGGCCGCGCTGGTCCAGGACATTGGTAAATGCCAGGCCGCACAGCGAACACGACAGCGATCCGACGGTGTTTGTTTCGGTCGTTGTAGAATCGCCGTCTTTCACGCTCGGCGAGCTTGGCCGCTCTGTCACGGGCGAAGGGGCAGTCGCAAATGTGTCGATATTGGGCTTGAGAGTGATGGAGCGAAGAAGCTGTGGAGGAAGATCGTAGGCTGCGCAGGTCGATGCTGGTTAGCTGCCAATCGTCACATTCGGCGGGGTGCTGTTTTGCCATGGCGAGCCTACCGTAGAGCGGGCGGCCCATGTAGTCTTCGGTTTGGGACGCCATACTGCCTCCTGGCCGTGGACGATTTTTTAAATGGTACAGCAAATACACTGTCCGAGGGTAAAAGAGTTGCGTGGGCGCTTGTAGTAAAGAAGTAGTTTGCAGCGATGACTCTTCGCCGGGCGGCAAACTGGAGCTTAGTCAAATGAGGGTCTGCTAATGACGTAGATCTAGAAGGGAACACAACTTGTTGAAGTTGAAGCTTCCTTGCGGAAATGTGAATTTTGACTAAAAGTACTTTATCTAGCTTTTATGAAGATGCTGGTAGTTTTCTTTTTTTTTTTTTTTTTTTTTTTTTTTTTTTTTTTTTTTTTTTTTTTTTTTTTTTT
>JAAHCF010000841.1:0-14333 GCA_038367545.1 Beauveria asiatica | reverse complement strand
ACCATCTCCAAGTGCGTAAAAAAAAAAAAAAAAAAAAAAAAAAAGAGTATGCTTCAACGTACCACAAACTGGACTCATCACGGCCCCCGGTTTTCGACCCTCTGTTCTGGAACGTGGCCTGCCGCCATACTAGTCATGCAAGCCCAACCACTACATTTCATTTCTGGCAACCCGAGAGGGCGTTTTCCATTGCCGCGCAGCATCTTTGAAAGCTTGTCTTTCATAAATCAGGCCTGAGAGCGGGGGAGGCTCGGCGTTGACAGCTGCGCACTAATAACTTGAAGTGTTTCATCTTCAACGTGCCAAAGGAATAGCCAAAAACAGCAGACACCTTGGTCAAATCAGATGCAGGCACAATCTGTATGGCCCTGGATTTACGAATACAAGCTAAAAAAAAAAAAATTACATGACAAATACCCTGCTTTTATTTTACCCTGTTTTTATTTTACACTAATTTTACCTAGTTTTACGCTGTTTTTATAAACATGGTTCTCTTGCACTGCATCCAGGAGAGAATCCAGTCGAGGTCATCACAGGCCAAACACTATGCCTCATCTGAACTGCAGCATTGATCAAAGTTATCATTGTACACAGGCTCTTCAGCCAGTCATCTTTCCATGAGCCCAAAAGGCATCCATAGACCCCGCCACAGGACTGTCGTCTCGCATCAGTCCCACCAGCCTACTGCCGGCTATTATTCTCTCATCTATAAAGCTACCTCCTATGATATTACTCCATTGCATCGGCTCAACTCTCCCTCATGTAGCAGCTTAGAGCAGGAGCTCCAGAGGGTTCTCAATCACCTTCTTAAACTCGCGGATCCACTCAGCACCCACGGCGCCGTCGACAACCTTGTGGTCAAAGCTGGCCGTGACGGTAATCTGATCCTCCCACGCGACACCGGTCGAGCCATCCTCGTTCTGAACGGGAACAGCCACCTTCTTGGTCGTCCCGACGGCGAGAATCGCAGCCTGTGGCGGGTTAATCACAGCAGTAAAGTGGTCAACGGCATTGTTCATGCCCATGTTGGAGATGGAGATGGTGCCGCCCTGGTACTCTTCAGGCTTGAGCTTGTTGTCCCGCGCCTTCTTGGCCAGCTCCTTGACCTTGCTCGAGATGGACTCGAGGCCGCGACCCTCGACGCCAGTCACAATGGGCGTGATGAGCCCCGTCGGAGTTGACACGGCGACCGAGACGTCAACAGAGTTGAACTGGCGAATGCTTTCGCCACGCCAGCTCGAGTTGACCGCAGGCACCTTCTTCGAGGCAATCGAGATGGCCTTGATGAGAAAGTCGTTGACAGACAGCTTGTACTTGCCCTCGGACGTGCTGTTGAGAGCCTGCCGAAGCTTCAGTAGCTTCGACACGGACAAGGCGCTGGTGACGAAGAAGTGGGGGTTGCTCTGGACAGACTCCTGGAGCCGGCTGGCAATCACCTTGCGCATTCCGCTGACCGGGGTGTCTTCGTAGGTGGCGCCAGGAGCAGCCGCAGCCGCGCCGCTTCCGGCCTTCTTGACATCGTCCTCGGTGATCTGACCACCCTTGCCGGTGCCCTTGAGAGCGTCGACGCTGACACCCTTCTCTCGCGCCAGTCGGACGGCCGCGGGGCTGGCGTTGGCAGTACGGTCAAGGGCCGTCTCCAGCTTCTGCCCGGAAGAAGCATACTGCTCGGGCTCGGGAGCCGGCGAGCTCGACTCGGTGGGGGCCGGGCTATCCGACTTGCTTTCCTCAGCCTTGGGGGCGGCCGACTTGGCGTCGCCACCAGCATCCTCGAGCGTAAACTTTTCAAAGGCCGAGATGTCGGTGCCTTCATCGACAAGGACAGCGATGGGCTGCAAATCGTGTTAGCAGAAACAGCAAAGGTAACTACGGGAACCGCGTTGATGGGGTAAGTGCTCACAGTGCCGACGGGGACATCCTTCTCGCCAGCCTCCTTTAGGATCTTGGCAATGACACCATCTTCCTGGAACTCAAAGTCCATCTGAGCCTTGTCCGTCTCAATCTCGACGAGGACCTCGCCGGGGCCTATAGTGTCGCCGGGCTTCTTCTGCCAGGCGCCCAGGTTACCAGCCTGCATCGTCGGGGACAGGGCAGGCATCTTGATGACCTGGTGGTCGGGGAAGGAAGCATAGCAGCGGATAACGTGAGCAGCGAAGCCATTGCGCAGAGCACTGTGCGTAGGGGCGAGAACTCGCCTCCGAAGAGCGGCGCTGAGCATATTGGTCGTGTGTGAAAATGGCTCGCAACGAGAGCTAGGTAAGACGGGGAATTTCCAGGGGGGGGGGGCGAGATGGAGAACGGAGACGGCGGCAGTTGCTCGGAGGAAGTGCAGCAGTACCAATTGGCGGCCAGGTCAATGGAGGAAGACGGACAATGGGCACAAAGCAGGTGTCGCGCTCGCGGGAATTGTTGGCAAGGAGGCTCAAACAAGAGAATCAAAAAGTTGGGGTTGCAAGTCCAGTTTTTGCGTTGAGCTGGTGTCTACTAGCGGGAGCTTGGAAGCTAGCCCATGTTGGGACTAGCGCCACGGACGGCTGCCGGCGCTCAGCGGTGCGGCGGTGTCTTGGTGGACGATGAAGCCTCTGAAGCCTTCTGGCCCTGTACTGGGCGACTTCGGACAGTGCATAATTTCGTCTACAAGCATATCGGGACGGACCAAGTGGGCCAAATGGACCGCCTCGGCGCAATAAATGTTGCACCTAACCCAGAGATTCTTACCTAATCAGCAGGAGCTCCACCAAGATTGTTCCCAGCATCTTCTTTCCAGGGGCTCACTCTGGAGCCAACAGCCAAGTGGATAGCAGAAAGCCTGAAATATTCCCAAGAGGTTCGGAAAATCTTGAGAAATATCCGAATACTCTCTACGGATTACTCAATTCAGGATCTCTTCTACATCTCGTCATGCGATTACTCACAAAAGGTAGAGTGCAAACTTGTTTCGTACCCACGAGCAGCCAAGCTGGCAACACCCCAGCCACAGTTCTGTTATAACGAGAAGGTTTCGTGTCATCATTGCTTGTCCGCGCCACACCAATGCGCCACTGTCCAGCCCGTAGTTGAAATTGTAGAGTGCAATTAGACATGGCTTCTTACAATGCCCTCCCTTATTAGAATCAAAAAAACCCTAGACCTTTTTTTTTCTTCGAAAATGCAAGTCTGCCATGATGAACCAAATTTGACGTCTCCTTTTTAACTGTGCACAATAATCTTGACAGTGTAGACCGTAGTGCCACAGACCCCTTGGGCCCTTGCTGTCGCGACCCTGGCGCCGCGTGTCTGACAAGCCGCATGTGCCGGGGTTTCTCCTGTCACTGCCACATGCACCTCTGCTAGCCCAAACCTCCGTCGCAGCAATTATTTATCGTACACCACACGATACGCAGCCCTTCACAGCTGTCCAAGTTGCCCTCGGTAGCAAAGTTTCGCAGCTCCCTCTCATAGCGCTCGGCAATCAATAGAAGCGCTCCCACCCGACGGCCTGGCGAATGGCAGCTCGCTCTCCTGACGCTCCCCAATGAGCTCCATCAAGTTTGTCGTGTCCTCTCTGGACACAATTGCTGCCTCCAAAGATGCACAGCGCATCAAGCAGCTAGGCGAGTTTGCCAAAAAGGCCCTCGATGCCATCAAGGAACAAGAACAGCTTCCCGACCCCGAAATCGTTTTTGCGCCCCTGCAGCTCGCCACGCGAACCAATAATTCCCAGCTCACCACTACGGCCCTCGACTGCATCGGCAAGCTGATATCGTATTCATACTTTTCCGCTGAAAGCAAGCAAGAGCCTGCCGAAGGTGAAGCGGCGTCGCCCCAAAAATCACCGCTCATCGAACGTGCCATCGACACAATATGCGACTGTTTCCAAGGAGAGGCTACCGAACCAGAAATTCAATTGCAAATTGTCAAGTCCCTCTTAGCCGCTGTCCTCAATGACAAGATTGTTGTGCATGGCGCAGGACTCCTGAAAGCTGTCCGACAAGTTTACAATGTGTTTCTTCTCTCGCGGAGTACACCAAACCAGCAAGTCGCTCAAGGCACCTTGACCCAAATGGTTGGTACAGTATTCGAACGTGTCAAGACACGACTGCACATGAAGGAGGCTCGTTCGAATTTGGGAAACCTCAAGCATAGCTCCAGCAACGTCACATTTGACAACCAGGATGGTGCCAACGGTGCCAACGAACACGAGGAAGGCCCTCAAGCCGCTGGAGAGGAAACGACCCCAGAGGATTCTGGCGCAAAACTCACTCTCAAAGATTTGGAGCATCGAAAGAGCTTCGATGACTCTGCGTTGGGTGACGGGCCTACTATGGTTACTCATATCAAACCAGCCAAGAGCAACGGCGAGCCCGAGTCCCCGGGCCACGGGACGAATACTCACGATGACGAAGAAGCGCTTGAAGCTGAAGATGAGGTCTATATACGGGACGCCTATCTCGTCTTTAGGTCATTCTGTAACCTCTCAACCAAAGTTCTTCCACCGGAGCAGCTTTTCGATATTCGTGGCCAACCGATGCGATCAAAACTCATCTCGCTGCATCTCATCCACACCGTCTTGAATAACAACATTTTCGTTTTTACATCACCTCTTTGCACCATCAAGAATTCAAAGAGCAACGAACCAACGAGCTTTCTCCAGGCAATCAAATTCTACCTGTGTCTCAGCATTACGAGGAATGGTGCAAGCTCTGTCGACAAAGTCTTTGAAGTCTGCAGCGACATTTTCTGGCTGATGCTGAAATTCATGCGACCACCTTTCAAGAAAGAAATCGAAGTCATTCTCAAAGAAATTTATTTGGCTCTTCTTTCCCAGAAGAATGCCCCAATGTCACAAAAACTCTACTTCATCACAATCCTCAACCGCCTTTGCGCCGATCCCAGGGCACTGGTGGAAATCTATCTCAACTACGACTGCGACCAGACCGTGGATAATATCTACCAAACCATCATCGAGGATCTCTCGAAATTTTCCACCGCATCTGTCGCTGTCACCGCAGCCAATGAGCATGTATACGAGGAGACCAGAGCCAAAACACAATCGGCCAGCGACTGGCAGCTCAAGACTATTCTCCCTCCTCCACTGACTGTGGCTCACATCCTCCCACAGTCAGATCCGGAGCCCGACTACCCCAAAGAATACGCCGTGAAGCGTATCGCTTTGGAAGCTCTCGTCGAGGCGTTGAAATCACTTGTGAACTGGTCGGCGTCGGTACGGCCTGAAGCTGGGGTTGCGCGTGCTGAAAAAGACAGGAAAACATCTACTGATGACCTGCGCGCGTCTATAGATCCTAGCATGAGCGACACAACATCACGCATGGATACACCCTTGCCGCCTTCAACGCCTGTACTCGATGACGATCCGGCTCAGTTGGAGCGAGAAAAGGCGCGGAAAACAGCACTGATCAATGCCATTCGAAAATTCAACTTCAAGCCCAAGCATGGCATCAAAGCTCTTGTCGCCGAAGGCTTCATCCCCAGTGATAGCCCGGAGGATATTGCCAGTTTTCTTCTCAAGGAAGACAAGCTCGACAAGGCCCAGATTGGAGAATATCTGGGCGAGGGAGACCAAAAGAATATCGATACCATGCACGCCTTTGTGGATGCAATGGAGTTTACCAAGCGTCGCTTCGTTGATGCCCTCCGAGTATTTCTACAATCGTTTCGCTTGCCTGGCGAGGCACAAAAGATTGATCGATTCATGCTGAAATTTGCTGAGCGCTATGTTCTCGGTAATCCAAACGCATTTGCCAACGCCGACACTGCGTATGTGCTCGCCTATTCCGTTATCCTTCTCAACACCGATCAGCACAGCAGCAAGATTGCGAAGCGCATGACAAAGGAAGAGTTTATAAAAAATAATAGAGGTATCAACGACAATGCCGATCTTCCGGATGACTATCTTATTGGGATCTATGACGAGATTGCCGGCAACGAAATCGTCTTGACCAGCGAACGTGAGGCTGCCGCAGCTGCCGGGAGTGCACCCGTGCAGTCGACTGGGCTGGCTGCAGGCTTTGGGCAAGCCTTTTCCAACGTCGGACGTGATCTCCAAAGAGAAGCATACATGCAACAATCGGAGGAAATCTCTGTGCGCTCAGAACAGTTGTTCAAAAATCTGTTCAAAAGTCAGCGCCGAAGCACTACCAAGACGGGCCCCAAGTTCATTCCGGCCACTTCTTTCAAGCACGTTGGCTCCATGTTTGACGTGACCTGGATGTCTTTCTTCTCAGCGCTGTCTTCCCAAATGCAGAAGGCTCATAGCATCGAAGTGAGCAAGCTATGCCTTGAGGGCATGAAGCTCGCGACCAAAATTGCTTGCACCTTTGGGCTATCAACACCAAGAGAAGCCTTCATCTCCGCGCTGAAGAATACCACCAACTTAAACAACCCTCAAGAGATGATGGCCAAGAACATTGAGGCAGTCAAAATAATGCTAGATCTCGGACAGACTGAGGGTAATGTCCTACAGGAATCATGGAAGGATATTCTGATGTGCATTAGTCAACTGGATCGATTGCAGCTCATCTCCGGCGGCGTAGACGAGAGCGCCATTCCTGATGTTTCAAAAGCTCGTTTCATGCCACCACCGAGAACCGAAACCTCTGATTCTAGAGCTTCAACATCATCGCGGCCGCGCAATCGTGGGCGCTCAGGAACGGGTTCCCGCGGCTTTTCAAACGAAATTGCCTTGGAAAGTCGCTCCGACGAAGTAGTACGAAGCGTCGATCGCATCTTTTCCAACACAGCCAATCTCTCGGGCGATGCCATGGTCCATTTCGCGAAGGCCCTCACGGAGGTCAGCTGGGATGAGATCAGAGTCTCCGGCTCCAACGATTCACCCCGCACATACAGCTTACAAAAGATTGTGGAAATCAGCTACTACAACATGAACCGCGTCAGATTTGAGTGGAGCAACATCTGGGTAGTGCTGGGTGAGCACTTCAACCAAGTCGGCTGCCACAATAACATGAACATTGTCTTCTTTGCACTGGATTCCTTGCGACAGCTTTCCATGCGCTTCTTGGAGATTGAAGAGTTGGCTGGTTTCAAGTTTCAAAAGGATTTCCTCAAACCTTTCCAGCACATCTTGGCCAATTCCGACAACGTGACGGTCAAGGACCTGGTCTTGAGATGTCTGATTCAAATGATCCAAGCACGAGGTGGCAATATTCGCTCAGGATGGCGAACCATGTTTGGCGTCTTTACCGTCGCAGCCCGCGAAAGCTCGGAGAGCATCGTGAACCTGGCTTATGAGAATGTCAGCCAAGTATACAAGGATAAATTTGGCGTCGTTGTCGCCCAAGGAGCATTCACTGATCTTATCGTCTGTCTGACGGAATTCTCAAAGAATCTCAAATTCCAAAAGAAGAGCCTGGCAGCTCTTGAGCTCCTGAAATCCATCATTCCAAAAATGCTGAAGACGCCAGAGTGCCCACTTTCGCAGCAACCCGAAAGTCGACCAGAGACGAAGCCATCGCCGAAATCTAGCACCTCAATCGAGGAGGGATACTGGTTCCCGGTCCTTTTCGCATTTCACGACGTTTTGATGACGGGCGAGGACCTAGAAGTGCGGTCGAATGCCTTGGAGTACTTTTTTGCCACTCTTATTAAATACGGCGGCGACTTCACTCCCGATTTCTGGGACATACTCTGGAGACAACAGCTGTACCCAATCTTCATGGTGCTGAGGTCACGCCCTGAAATGGCAAATGTCTTGCATCATGAGGAGCTGTCTGTCTGGCTTTCGACAACCATGATTCAGGCGCTGAGAAACATGATTACTCTGTTCACTCACTACTTTGAATCGCTAGAGTACATGCTTGATAGATTTCTGGAGCTGCTCGAACTTTGCATTTGCCAAGAAAATGACACCATCTCCCGGATTGGCAGCAACTGCTTGCAGCAGCTTATCCTCAAGAATGTCACCAAATTCGCGCCCGAGCACTGGACGAAGATTGTGGGGGCTTTCTGCGAGCTTTTTGAACGGACGACAGCTTATCAGCTCTTCACGGCAGCGAACGGCACGTCCCCCGCCGCACTGTCTCTGCCATCCAACGGGATAGACTTTTCCGGTGGTCTCAGCGCGGGCGGAGAACCGACTGTGGATGAAAAATCTCTTAAAATCAATGGCGGGGACGAAAATGGAAGTGTTTCCGACAATGAGTCAATGAATCGGCCAATTTCCCCGCGACCACTTGATGAAGATGCACGACGACCGTCAATCGGCGCAGCAAGCCAAACTCCGCTGGAAGAGTTCAAGCCGGCATCCACCTTGCAGCAGCAGCCCGTTGTTGTCACTGCGGCGAGAAGGAGATTCTTCAACCGTATCATTTCGCGCTGCGTTCTACAGCTCCTCATGATTGAGACGGTCAACGAACTCTTCAGCAACGACACTGTATACGCCCACATCCCATCGACCGAGCTGCTGCGCCTAATGGCGCTTCTCAAGCGATCATTCCAATTTGCAAGACGCTTCAACGACGACAAGGAGCTCCGCATGAAGTTGTGGCGAGAGGGCTTCATGAAGCAGCCCCCCAATCTCCTGAAGCAGGAGAGCGGAGCGGCCGCCACCTATGTATCCATCTTGTTCCGCATGTTTGCCGACAATGCCCCAGAGCGTCTGGACAGCCGGGCAGATATCGAGTCTGCTCTCGTTCCGCTTTGCAAGGATATTATAACTGGGTACTCTACGCTGGTAGAGGAGAGCCAGCAGCGAAATCTGGCCGCCTGGCGTCCTGTCGTGGTTGACGTACTCGAAGGGTACGCAACTTTCCCAGACGACGCGTTCAAGACGCATATTGGCGATTTCTATCCACTTGCAGTGGAACTTCTTCAAAAAGACTTGACTGCTGATCTCCGGGGTGCTCTGCTCACAGTACTTCGCCGCGTGGGCGAGGTGTCTTTGGGCATAGCCGGCATGGCGAGCAGGACCGGCAAGAGACGGGAGAGTATGGTCAGCGCAGCATCACAAGGAGCCGCTGGAGATCAAGAGCAGGCTGCGCGCAATATGCTGTGATGTTGGCAACACGATGAAGAATCGATAATTGACAGATAATGACTTTATTCTCAGTCAGACCAAGATTGATGCAAGATGATCGTGATACAGGACGCATTGAGCTTGCTTTTTATCATGCTTCACTGTTGCTGCCATCTATAGGGTTTCCAAGTACTTAGATAATTACTGGCACGGTAAAAGGCTATATCGATTTAAGCATATGAATATTCACCCAGTTTTAGCAGTCCGCTTAGCATATTTCTTTGATTTGGTCAGGGCCTGCTCCTTCTTCAAAACTCGACCTCGCACAGATCATGTACACCCGCTTAACACAACAAGGTCGAAGGTACCTAATCACATCACGCAGAGACTAGCAGCTATTAGTCTGTATCAATCAAGTCGACCGCGATAATTGCCTACTACGTACACCATGTAGATAAGGCATGCAAACGCACAGATCCAGATGTGCTTGATAAGGCCCCACTGCATCGGCCGGGCTTCGAGCCAACATTGCAAGTATTGAGGGAGGAGAATTGCAGGGAAGACTCTACATGCAAATGCTGAAAAAATCCCAAGTTAATCTACGAAGCAGAGTGAAAGATGACTTGGTGGCCCAGCAAAATAACAAAACTACCTGGATAGAAAGGCAACAGTAAAACACACGTTTTAGGGAATACAAAAATATGCTGTGCAAGTCTGATTATGTATTCTTATAAATAATTAAATCACTACTTGAACAGAAAAACGCATATTCAATTTTGCCAGTCATCGCCGTCTGACTCACTGGGGTGCAACCCAAAGGAGGGGCAGTTCAAGTCGTACATCACAGAGAGCTGCCCCGCCATGCCCAGGTATTCATTCAGTCCTGCCCCGCAGCTTTTTCTTCCTTCTTGTCGCGACTACAAACGCCCCAAAGCCCCAAACTCTTATCAAAAGACACTTGTCGAATTCTAGGCTTGATTGAGCTCGACACTAGACCAAAAACCAATCGATTTCTGCGGCCGATCCTAGCCACCATGGCCGACGAAGCTACAAAGTCGATGGCGAAGCTTCAGCTCGACGAGGAGACTGGCGAGATGGTCTCCAAGGCTGAGCTGAAGAAGCGTCTGCAGAAGCGCGCAAAGAAGGCAGCCCAGGAAAAGGCTCGCCAGGAAAAGGCCGCCGCTGGCCCGGTCGAAAACAAGGCGCCGGCACCCAAGCCAGAGGAGACCCCCATCGACCCCGAGGCCATGTTCAAACAGGGCTTCCTCGACGACGTCTACAAGGAGCGCCCGGTTAAGAACGTCATTACACGTTTCCCGCCCGAACCAAACGGATACCTCCACATTGGACACGCCAAAGCCATTGCGGTCAACTTTGGGTTTGCCAAATACCACGGCGGCGTGACCTACCTACGGTTCGACGACACGAACCCCGAGAAGGAGAAGGAAATGTATTTTGACGCCATCCAGGAAGTGGTCAAATGGCTTGGATTCGAGCCCTACAAGGTCACATACTCTAGTGACAATTTCCAGAAGCTGTATGATCTGGCAGAGAAGCTGATCAACATTGGCAAGGCTTACGTCTGCTACTGCGAAGGTATAGGGTTCTGCCCTGAATATACTGCTCCGAGGCTAATTTATTCTTCATGCAGACGCCGAGATTAAGCTCCAGCGCGGTGGTGAAAAGAGTGCCAACCCTAGATACCGCTGCAAGCATGCTGACCAGACCCCCGAGGACAACCTGGCCAAATTCCGAGATATGCGCGACGGAAAGTACAAGCCTCGCGAAGCTTTTCTGCGCATGAAGCAGGATATAACGGACGGCAATCCTCAGATGTGGGATTTGGCCGCATACCGCATAAAGACCGACACCCCTCACCACCGCACCGGCTGGGACTGGAAGATTTACCCGACCTACGACTTTACTCATTGCCTGTGCGATAGTTTCGAGGACATTACACACTCGCTTTGCACGACCGAATTTATTCTCAGCCGTGTTTCATATGAGTGGCTGAACAAGTCGCTTGAAGTGTACGAGCCGATGCAGAGAGAATATGGTCGCCTGAACCTGACGGGCACAGTGCTTTCAAAGCGCAAGATTCTCAAGCTGGTAGAGGAAAAGGTTGTCCGCGATTGGGATGACCCGAGACTGTATACACTGATTGCCATCCGCCGTCGTGGTATCCCCCCCGGAGCTATTCTCGAGTTTGTCAACGAGCTTGGCGTCACCACAAACATTACGACTATTCAGATCCACCGTTTTGAGCAGAGCATTCGCAAGTACCTCGAAAAGACGGTACCACGTCTGATGATGATTCTCGACCCTGTTCCGGTCGTGATTGAGGACGCCGAGGATGTTGAGATTGACATTCCATTCTCTCCCAAGGATCCCAAGATGGGATCGCACAAAGTCAAGTTCACACCCACTGTCTACATTGATCGTTCCGATTTCCGTGAAGAGGATAGCAAGGACTACTTCCGTCTTGCGCCAGGCAAATCGGTCGGTCTGCTCCACGCTCCCTACCCCATCAAGGCTACTTCCTTCACCAAGGACGAGGCCACTGGCAAGGTCAAGGAGATCCGCGCCGTGTTCGACAAGGAACTGAAAAAGGCAAAGACTTATATCCAGTGGGTTGGAACTGCTGGGTCAAGGACAGTGGAGGCCCGCATTCACAACGCACTGTTCAAGTCGGAGAAGCCCGAAGACGCCGAGGGCGGCTTTCTCAACGACTTGAACCCGGAGAGCGAAATAATCTACCCCGATGCTCTCATTGAGTCGGGCTTTGACGAAGTCAAGCGTCGCGCCCCCTGGCCTGAGGCGGCGGGCGAGAGCGCACTCGGCGTGGGCGGGCCGGAAAGTGTGCGTTTCCAGGCCCTCCGTGTTGCCTACTTTGTAAGTCATTCTTGCAATTCAATCTAACGTGATTCAATTTGCTAATTTTATATAGGCTGTGGACTCTGATAGCACCGACGACAAGATTGTTCTGAACCGCATCGTGAGTTTGAAGGAAGACGCAGGAAAGAAATGATTAGCAATGGTGTGTTGGTGAGAGTATCATGACACAGGGATGGATTTGCATTAAAGTGAGCGAAGCGTAGAAGGCAGCAACATGGCATTGGGGTTTGGAGTAGGCAGATAGATTCTGTAGGAGGACATTGTCTGAAGCCGCGGCGGCTGGGAGATGGCTCTGCTATATTTCCATGCCGACGGGAGCTGGTAGAAAGAGTGCAAATAAAAAAATTCACATCCGTTGCTTTCCTGTTGGTCTTATTCTGAGTGATGTTTCTTGATAACCGGAACAAAGTCATCATGTTTATATGCAAAGTCGGGACCTTTTCTGAACTCGTCTCCATGGCCACGGTAACTAGTAAAGCGTGGCTGAGACTGGAACCGCGCTGCCGGCGGCGCGCACCGAGTGAGAACCCCACCATGATGGCAGGCCGCGAGCCCGCCGCTTTCGGACATGGCACTGACAGCGGTCTGCAGCCGCGCATGTCGGTTTCAAGGCCGTTGAGCTCAATGATGATGAAATGAAATAATGTGTCATGAATACTTTGTATCGTCTGGTTCTTTAGCAATACAAGTATTACAAGACAAATATTCTGCTTTCTTAGCCGCCCGCCGCGGGGCGCGGAACAGCAGCTGCCCCTCCGAGACCCTAACCCCACCATAGGTACACCCACCCACTGTACCTTATCCAGGCCCCCGGGGTCTTGCCCCTCCATGAGTCGGACAAGAACAAATATCAGCGGCAGCACCCCTCCTTCTGTTCCACCCAGCAGTGCTCTCTTTCATAACCCATCCGTCTCTCGTACTCTACCCGATACCCCTCAATTTCGATCGACCTCTACGTCCACACGCACACACACACCCATCATGACTACAGGACGTCTTGCCGGCAAGAATGCCATCATCACCGGTGCCGCTGGGTAAGCAGGGGAAGGGAGAAAAGATTCGGAACGCGGCCCGCTAGACTCAGTTTCGCTGACACTGTTGCTTCAACTCAGAGGCATTGGTCTCGAGACCTCGATTCTCTTCGCCAAGGAGGGTGCCAACGTTCTCATGTCCGACATTTCCGCCGAGGCGCTCGAAAAGGCACGCGCCAAGGTCAAGCAGCTTGTGCCCGACGCCGGCCGCGTTGAAGTCCTGGTACGCCCCATATCCCCCGCACGCCCTTTTGCTTTCTTTCTTTCTTTCTTTCTTTCTTTCTTTGGTTATGCATTTTGCCTCGCGCAGAGAACTTGCCGCTAACCAGACATTGCACGTACACACAGAAATGTGACGTTTCCAAGGAGAGCGAGGTCAAGGCCATGGTCGACGCCGTCGACGCCTGGGGCGGTCTCGACATCCTCTTCAACAATGCCGGCATCATGCACGCCCAAGACGCCGACGCCGTCGATACGCCCGAACACATCTGGGACCTGACGCAGAGCATCAATGTCAAGGGCGTGTGGTTCGGGTGCAAGCACGCCGTGCTCTCGCTGCGCCGCAACAACAAGACGCGCGCCTCCATCATCAACACGGCCTCGGTCGTCGCCCTCGTCGGCGCCGCCACGCCGCAGCTCGCCTACACGGCGTCCAAGGGCGCCGTCCTCGCGCTGACCCGCGAGCTCGCCATGGTGCACGCCCGCGAGGGCTTCCGCTTCAACTCGCTCTGCCCCGCGCCCCTCAACACCCCGCTGCTGCAGGACTGGCTCGGCGACGACAAGGCCAAGCGCGCCCGTCGCGAGGTGCACTTTCCGGCAGGCCGCTTCGGCGAGGCCGTCGAGCAGGCGCATGCGGTTGTCTTTTTGGCTAGCGACGAGGCGAGCTTTGTCAACGGTCACGACTTTGCTGTTGATGGCGGCATGACAAAGGCCTACGTAACGGCCGAGGGTACGGCGCCCGCGGCGCCGCAGAACAATGCTGGAAAGGACTCTTTGTGAAACCGAAGAAGGCGAATTATGAGTGATGCATGATGCGATTAGCTAGACACGAGTTTTGATGAAGGGCTGTCATATGCTTTGTTATTCATGCGACTCATATATGTGGTGGTAGCATGTGGTTATAAAGGACTAATTTTAAGAACCATAAATTTACCTTCTCTTGTAGTGTGCCCGTCTTCCTTTCTCGTGTTTAGGCTCTGCTAATACAGTAGTCATAAACGTACGTGACACGCATTAGATGGTTACGGGGTCGTTGTGAGATTATTCGTTGATTCATTAGAATACAGTAATTGAAACGGTAAATAGATAAACTTGAACACTTTTCATCTTACGGCCAATGAACAGTGCATCTAAACACTTGAGTCCAAACTACGCCTGACAATCCATTGTAGATTTCTATTCTTTTTTTCTGGGCTTGCCGACATATGGCAACCCCC
>JAAHCF010000840.1:0-14371 GCA_038367545.1 Beauveria asiatica | reverse complement strand
TAATTATAAAGTAATTAAGTTATATTTAATTATTTAACTTTATAGTTTTATATATACTTAATAAAAAGAATTTAATAATAAATATATTATCTTAAAAACTAATAAGACTATTTAACCTTCTAAAAGTAAAGTATAAAAAAGATTTAAAGGAGTTTATTAACCTAATACTAAATTCTATATATAATAATACTTTACTCTTTAAATTAAGATATAATAATAAAAGTTAATTAATAGTAATACTTTTAATAATAACTTAGTATTTAGAAGAGATACTTTTTAATTAAAGGTATAAGTTTAAGAATAATATAAATTAGTATCTTCTTTATAAAAAAAGCCTATATTAAAAAGTTCTAAAAAGGCTTAAACTACTTTTACTAGTTAATAACTTAGAAGTTAAAAAGATAATAATTAAAGAGGCTTATAATTCTTTTAAATATAAAGGATCTTAGATTATAAATAAATAAATTAAAGCTTAATACTTTTAGTTAAAAATAAATAAAGATATATAAACTATTATTTAAGTATATAAATCTTATTAGAAGTAAGTTATTATATATAAGAAAGAGATTATATAATATATAAAGCTTATAAAACCTATAAAGAAAATATACTTTAATTTTTAATATATACTTAATAATTAAAAATATAAGTTTCTTATAAAAACTAGGTATAATTTTATTAGCTAAGTAAAAGTAATACTTATTAAAAACTATAATTTAGTTATTATATCTAGATTTATTAAAAAATTACTAAGTAAGTATAGTATATTTATAAAAGCTATTATTAATAGTAGATTAGAGTTTAAAGGAGAGTTTTTAACTATACTATATAACTAAGATTATAAGTATATAATAATCTTAAAATATAATCTAAAAGTAAATAAAATAATAAAAATAAAGTATTATAATATAATATCTATTATAATAAAAATAATTAGGCTTAGTATAATAGCCTAATAATACTTACTAAATATAATTTTACTTATAGACTAAATATTAGTATAAGTATTATATAGAAGATCTCTTTATTAGTTATTATTTAGTTAGTACCTAATCTTATTAATAGAATTAGTAGTCTTAACCTAAAGGTTAATAAGTTAAGATAATATATAAGACTAATACTTTTTATTTAAAGCTAAGGTAAGGGTCCTCTTAAAGTACTATAAAGATATTAAGACTATATACTAAAAAGTCCTTAACTTCTAAAAGTAATTAATAGCCTAAATAGACTAATAAAATAAATTTTAATTATAAAAGAACCTAATACTAATAAATATACTAGTCTTAGTATATAATATAGTTTAAAATAATAACTTATTTTAAGATATAAAGGTAAAATTATATTAATAAGGTTTTTATAAGATAATAAAATATAATAATAAGATAAAAGTATATTATCTTAAGACCCTAAATAAAATTAACCTACTTAGAATATATATTACTAATTAGCTAAAGGTATTTTAGAAGAATAAAGTAAGGTAATAGTTTTATAAAAAGGATAATAACTAGACTAACTCTTTAAAGAATAACTTTAAAAATAATAATAAAAGTAATAAGTATATCCTAAAAGATAATAAGAAAGCTCCTAATCTAGATAAATTATAATATAATAAATTATAATATTATAATTTATAATATAGAAGACTATAAGAAGGGCTATAAGGAGCTAGCTTTAAGAGGGGAGGACTTATTATAAATATACTTATAATATAAGATAAAAATACTAATTAATATAAAACTATAATCTAAACTATAAGTTTCTAGCTTTTATAAAGAAACTTATAAAGAGGATAGTAATAAAATAATAAAATAAAACTAAAAAGTATTAATTATTATTATTAAAAAGAAGTATATAATAAAAAGCCCTAATTATAAATAAAATAGCTAATTTTTTATATTTTATTTTTTATTTCTTTATTTATAAAAAGTTATACTTAGCCTATTAAGAGGAAGCTTTTATTATTACTTAATAACTCTTAGCCTATCTATAGTCTCTAAGAATAATTAATAGTAAATTTAAGGAATAAATTATTAGTCTAGTTAGGTAAAATAAAGAGAAATTAGCTAGATACTAGTAACCTAATCTCTATATAAGTTATATTTATTATCTTCTTAATCCTCTAAAGGCTTTTAGTACTTTAAGTAAAACTATTAATTATACTACTAACTAATAATTTATTAAATATAGTTTTTATATAATCTACTAAGAATACTTAAAATAAAAATATAGTTTTAAAAAGGGTATAGAATATAAGAGTATCTTAAGATAATATTTAATATAAAAGTAGTTAAGTAATAAGAGTAGAATTAAGGGTTTTAATAACTATATATCTAGATTAAGAGTACTTTTTACTTATTAATATAATTAGATACTATTTTAAGAATAGGGCCTAAGAGGGTCCTAGTTTTAATAAAAAGATATATACTCTAGACTTTAAAAAGAAAAGTATATTTAATAATTATCTTCTAAAATACTTAATTAAATAAATAAAATTATCTCTAGAAGACTATTATTAATACCTAGTCTTTTAGTATAGTAAGGTAAAATATAAGTTTAAAGGAAAATAAAGTCTTATATATATTATAACCTTTACTATTTATAATAAAAAGAATAATAGTATATATAGCTTATATTATTAGCTATATAAGAGATTTAGAGTTATAAAGTACTTATATAAAGAACCTAAAGCTTATTAAGGTAATAATTATTATTTATTATTTACTATAAGTAATAATATTAATAGAAGTTTATTATATTAGGTATAGTATTAAAGAGAGTATAAATATTAAAAAGCTTCTAATTTAATATTTTAAGGGCCTTAAATTTAATTATAAAACCTAGGAGATAATTAAGTAAGGAAATATTAAGATAATTAAAGATATAAGTAGACTTACTTAAATAAGTTAATTAAGAGGATAAAGAGAAGAAAAGAAGAAGAAGAGGAGGAAATTATTAAAAAAAAGAAGATATAAAAAGAGGAGTATATTAGCTATTTAATATTTACCTTTAATATTAGTAATTAGGAAAATAAGTAATTTTATAGTTATTTAAGAATCTATAATATTATACTATTACTATAAGGCTATACTAGTAATACCTTATTAGAGCTAATAAGTAAGATATAAGGGAAGAAATAGTTTAATAAGCTAATTAACCTACCTATAAATAGCCTTAAGCTAGTTATTATATAAGGGCCTTATAATCTAAACCTCTCTAAGCTATAATAAATAGACTAAGATAAACTATACTTAACTTAAGTTTTAAATAAGAATTTTTAAATAAATATTCTATACTATATACTAACTAATAAGCTAAGAATTAAGAAACTACTCTTATAAACCTACTAGCTTAAACTTATTAATAATAACCTAGATAAGCTTTATAAGTTAAAGTTAACTAGGTAGTTTATATTTAGTAGTTTAGTTTTATATAAGATAAGTAAGAAACTCCTAAGGGACTAGATTAGTATATTCTTTATAAATAATTAAAAAGAATAGTATTATCTTTTATTAAATCTAAGGTTTATTAAAGGCTTTTAGGAGTTTATATTTACCTATCTTAAGAGAATAGAGAGTATTTTATTCTCTAATATTATAAGTATAAATAAATACCTATAATTCCCTAACCCTTAAATACCTCTAAAGAAGAAACTTAATAATATAAAGGATCTCTTAAGTTAAAACTAGTTATAGAAGAGAAAGTCTATATCTTTAAAGTATAGATTAAAAAGCTTTAATAGCTAAATATAAAGCCTAGATTTTATATAAGGCTTAGTAATAATACTAAGTACTAGTTAAAGTAGATAAGGTTTTAAGTTAATAAACCTTTTAAACCCTAGTAGCCTTAAGAGTTCTTTAGCCTAATTAAGAATAATAGAACCTCTAGATTAGAAGCTAAAGAGGCTATTAAGTAAAGAGTTTATAGTTATTAGGATATTAAATACTTATTAATAGCCTTTCTTAGCCTCTTAAGAATTTACCTTATTAATAATATCTTAAGTCTCCTAATATTTTATAATCTTCTAATAAGCCTTTACTATAAAGGATTAGGCTATTTATAAGCTAAGAAATACTTAGATTATATAAGGGTTATTAATCCTATAAGACTTAAAGAGGTAATTAAAAATATTATAATTATAAGCTAAAATACTAATAAGGATAATTAAGCTCTAAGTATTATTAAGGATTAAAATAAGTCTATTTATAAGTAGTTTATATATATAAATAACTTAAAGTTAGTTAATAATATATTTAACTTAAGCCTTAATATTAATAACTTTTTATTATACCCTTAGTATATATATTAGCTTTAGAACTAAGGAAAATAGATTTTACCTTATATTAAATATATTCTAGTACTTTAGCTAAGTAAAAAGAAGATAGGCTTATTAAGAACTATACTTATTAAAACTATCTAACTATTAAAAGGAGATATAATATAAGTATAACTAGTAAAGGCTTTATATATAACTACCTTAAAGGGATTTATAATCCCTTTTATCCTAAATAGATTAGTTATTACTAGTATATAGACCTAAGTCTATAAGGCTATTATTACCTACTAAGTTATACGCCTATCCTTAGCTAGGACTTAAGTATTATAATTAGAGGCTTAAGTAGACTTTAAGGCTATTAATATAAAAAAAGCCTTATAGATTATTAAAGAATAATTAATTAAGTATACTAAGAAGCTTAAGAAGGCTAAGGAGTTATAGGCTATTATTAAGAAGGCTATTACTAAGGGATAAGTTACTAAAGAAGGAACTATAGAGGAAAAGAAGGAGTTAAGTATAAATAAGGAGCTAGATTAGTAGGTTAACTCTATTAGAAGCTAAATAGGAATAGACTAGTTAATACTTAGACTTAGGGAGAAAAATCTTTATTTTATTTTTATTAGTTAGTATTTAGTTATTTATTTTCTTAAGTTAAGAAAAATAAAAGGACTTCTTATATAGGTTTTACTATTATTTTATAGCTATTTATTTTTCTTATTATATAAGGAGGATTATATTAGTTAGATTTAATTATCTTTAGGGTTTACTTATAAGGAATAGTATAAAAGGATAAAGTCCTTTTATAGTTTTTAATAATAACTTTTTTACCTTTTTTATATTTAATTTTTATTATATACTTTATAATTAAGAGCCTTATATAGCTTTCCTTAGTCTCTAATAATATCTTTACCTAATATAAAACCTTTAATAACTTAATAAGTAATAATATTATTAATTATTTAAGCCCTTATTTAATATTATACTTTTTTAATTTTATAAACCTCTTAATTAAGAGTTAATAAATATTTTATATATATACTATACCTTTAAAGAGACTATACTTCTATTAGTATTATAAACTAGCCTAATAGTCTTATAGGTAATAGTAGATACTTTATATATTTTAGCTATTTTCTTCCTTAGTAATAATTATAGTATTATATATATATAAAGTATTTATTAACTTTTAATTAAGAGATTTATATAATAAAAAAAGTATAATATTAAATAAGAGTTTAAATAATTAATAATATTATTATTTACTAAATTATTAAAGGTTTTATATTAAGTAAAGATATTATTAAAGACTAAAAAAAACTATATAAGATTTTTAATTATAAAGTAAATAATAAAAATTAAATATAAAAAAAGTAAAAAAAGTTATTATTAAAAATTATAAAAGAATATTATCTTTTTATATTAATTCTTATAAATAAACCTTAAAAGTAATTAAATCTAATTAATATAATCTTTTTTATATAATAAGAAAATAAATAATTATAAAATAGTAATAAAATCTATATAAAGAATCTTTTTATCTTTTTTAATTTAAAAGTAAATAATTAAATATTAAATACTAAAATAAAATAAAGATTTCTTCCTTAAACCTTAAGTTTTAACTAATATATTTTTACTTAATAATAAGCCTAATTTCTAATAAAGCTAATAGATTAATCTATCTTTATATTAATACTTAACTTATTCTTTTCTCTTATAACTTCTTCTTTAGTAGCTTATTCCTTAGTAATAGCCTTTTTTTTAGTAGCTTACTCTTTAATAGTAGCCTTCTCCTTAGTAGCCTACTCCTTAGTAGCTTTTTTAAGTATTATAATATACTTAGTTACTTATTCCCTAAAGATCTATAAGGCTTTTTCTTTATTAGTAGCTCTAAAGTTAGCTTAAGCCTTTAATTATAATACTTAGGTTTTAGTTAAGGTTAGGTATATAGCTTAATATATAATAATAATATTATAAACTTTAATAACCTTTATAACCTAAGAATAATATATAATTATATTATACTTAAACTAGTAATAAAATTAAAAAAGAACCTATTTTATATTAAATAATACCTAAAACTACCTTATAATAATAATAGCTTAAAGCTATAATAGTAAAGGTAGTTATAATAGCTAAATTATTATTAGAGAGATACCCTAATATACCTCCCTAATAAAGATATACTAAAACACGCCTAATATAAAAGTAACCTAATAATATATACTAACTAAAAGAGAATTAATTAATAAACTCCTTTTCTTAATTAAGGATTAGTATAAAAATAAGGTAAAGAAGATATAATAATAATATTTATAAATATAGGCTTATATAAAGGCTAAAATAGCTCTAGTTAGCCTCTTAGTTATATAAAAAATAGTCTAGTTTATTATTAAGGAAATAGTTATATAAATACTTTAATAAAGTTAAAAAGAGCCCTAAACCTAGCTTACTTAAGTAAGATTATATATTAAGGTAACTATAGCCTAGGGCTAGCTAGTACCTAAGACTATACTAGTCTTAGCTAAATATAAAAGGGAGTTAATTATTAAGGTATAAGATTACTTATAAGAAGTAAAAGACTATTCCCTATAAGAGGTAGTAAGTATAGTTAATAAGGCTATATAAGCTAATATTATTATAATATCTTAATATCTCCTCTTTAAAAATATAGTCTTATTCTTTTATTAAGGTATAAAGAAATAGATATAAAATAAATACTAGGTTAAGGCTACCTTTAGCCTAAAGGTATTCTTAGTCTACTAGACTTATTTAATAATTATTAAAGTAGTCTTATAAAGTAAGATCCTTTAAGATATTATTAATTTAGTTATAATACTATTAGCCTTTAATAAAGTAAATATTATTATAACTAAAATATATTATTTTTATACTAAAACTAAGATAAAGGCCTTTTTAATTATTAAAATTTATAATATAAAAATAATAAATTAATTATATAAAAGAGAAGTATTCTTTAACTTATAAGTCTTCTAATATAAACCCTTCTTAGAAGTAATATAGCCCTTATAATATTTCTAATACTACTAGTATAGTTATATTAGGAGGTATTACTAAAATAAAGAGAGATATAGTTAGTATATATACTAGTTTTATAATATAAGTAAAGTATACCTAGTAAAAAAAGATTACTAGAGGGAATAATATCTTAACTATAAGGGAAAATATCTAGCCTAGTCCTAAGACTACCTAATTATATAGTAATATTAGGGGTATACCTAAAAGGTATACTTCTTTAGACTTACTAAGTTTAAGAGCTAAAAGACCCTAAATACTAGGGCCTTAAGGTCCTTAAGAGTATCCTCCTTACTAAAGAAGACTAGGAGTATATAGTAATAAAGAGGGTAACTAGCTAGACCTAGCCTAATACTAGCCTAATACCCTTACTTAATCTAAATAAATATACTAAACTTTAATAATACTTAAGTTATAATACTAGAACCCCTAACCCTAATAAAAATACTATAAAGACCTAAATATATACCTAAGCTAACCTAAGAGTTACTTATAGCTAATATTAACTTTATAAAAGGCTAGGAGATATCTCCCCTATTATCTATCCTAATAGCTAGCTAAATATTAACTATACTAAGTATATTTTAAGATATAAAGATAATTAACCTAGCCTTACTTAGATAAATAAATAAAGATCTTTTTATAGAATACTTATAAGGATAATAATAATATTAGGCTAACTATTTACTAAAAAGATAGCCTAAATATTATTACTATCTAAAAAGTCTTATCTAAAGGCCCCCCTACTACCTTTATAATAGTATTATATTAGTGCCTTTAAGGAGGAGGGTAGGTAATAACTTATATATATAAAAGAATTAATAAGGTAAAATAAAAAGTAGTTATAAATAAAGATATATATTATATTTAGTTCTTAAAAAGGCCCCTTAGTATTATAAATATCTATATAAAACCTAAGATAAACCTAAAGTACCTTTTTAATAATATACTCTTAAGTATAAAGCTTTTATATATAATAATAAAAGACTTTAACCTTTATTACTTAGACTAAGATATATATAATTAAAAGTTAATATAAGTAAATAAAATAATAAAAACTATAATATAGTTTAAGACTATTTTAATAACCCCTTAAAATATTATTATTTAGTTTTAATATAACTAATATATAAGTATATTAGACCTCTTATAAGCTAACCTAACTCTAAAAGAGAGATATATAATTTTAAACTAAGATCTTATTAGATCTAATTATATCCTTTAACTCCTTAAACTAATTATATATAACCTTAAAATTAGTATACTTATAAGGAAATAGGGTAAGGTAAATAAGTTAATTATAAAAGTAAAGGCTATAGCTTAACTTCCCTCTAAATTTACTCTTTAGTTAAGTAACTTATTTAAAGTAAAAGAGGTATATAGTTAATTAGTAAAAATACTAAAGGAAATTACTAAGAGAGTAGTTTTTATTATAAGCCTAGTATAAGACTAATAGTTACCCTAATAAACTAATAAAGTATAAGTAATAGTTATAAATACTAAGAGGAAGTAGTAGTATATACTAAAGACTAACTCTTAAGTTAACTAGAATATTATAAAAGAGGTAAGGATATATTAGGCCTAGGCCTTAGTTAAGGTATAGAGGGTATTATAAAGAATTTACCTTAATACCCTATAAAGGACCTTAAAGTTATAAAAGTAATATAAGTAAGTAAAGAGATATACTACTAAATATATAGCTAATATAATCTTAAAGCTAGCTTAACTAAAATAAGATATACTTATTAGGACTAGAGAGAAGAAGATAAAGGTCTTAGTATAGAAGTTCTTCTTAGAGCTAAAAATAATAAACCTTATATTAATACTACCTTAAGACCCTATAGTATTATATATAGTATTAAATACCCTTTCCTTAGTAATATAAGATATATTTAAAATCCTATTACTAATTATAAAATAAGAGGTAGAAATAATATTATAGAGCTATATAATATAAAATACCTTAGGCCTAGATAGGATTCTATATAACTTCTTAAGAATACTAAGCCCTCTACTCCTTAAGGTATTAGTAATATTATATAATACCTCCTTAGAGACTAGCTATTTTTTATAATAATATTAGGTTAGGACTATAATAGTACTCTAGAAGTTAAGAAAAATACTAAATAAATTATATATAGCTAGTAGTTAGAGGCTAATTATACTCTTAAATATAATAAGTAAGCTATTTAAAAAAATATTAGCTATTTATATTATATTTATAATAGAAAAATACTACCTCTTACCTAAAGGCTAGATAAAGAATTAAAGGTAAAGGTTAACTAAGATAGTAATTACCTTAATAATTAAGTTAATTAAAATAATATAAGCCTATAATAATATAATATTACTCTTATAGTTAAATATAGCTAGTACTTTTAATAATATTAATTATAAGCTTCTAATAAAAGAACTTAAATACTTAGGTTACTTAAATAAGATACTTTAACTATTATAGTCTTTCTTAAATAAGAGAGTAAATAAGCTTTATATTAATAGTAAGCTAATTATAAAGTAAACTATCTAAAGAGGTATACCTTAAGGGTTATTACTATTACTAATCCTCTTTATTTTATTTACCTTATCCCTCTATAATACCCTTAAGGTAATACTAAGGCTATATATAATTAGATTTATAAATAATACTAATCTCTTATTAGTAAGTAAGAATTATAATAAAATAAAGGTATAATTAAAGTCTATATAAGAGATTTATAAAAAATAAGTATACTTTTATTACCTTAGCTTTTTAGTCTTAAAATTTAAGTAATTATATTTTTACTATAATTATATTATAAACCTAGGCCTAATCTAGCTTAAGGAAGATATAGTCTAGCTAATAACTTATATTTATCTTCTAAGAGTAGTCTTATTAAATAAACTAAAATAAGGAAAATAGGTTAAAGTAATATTTATAAAGATATAGGCTATACTATAAGCCCTCTAAGGGATTATAAAGAAGTTATAAGGCCTAAAGGTTAAAAAGGCTTATAACCTTTACCTTTAAGGTATTTAACTAATTATAACCTTTAAAGTTATAATATAGTACTAGCCTTTAGATAAGGCTACCTAAGGCCTTACCTACCCCCTCTATAAGATCTAAATAAAGTACCTTTATATAATAAGAGGGGTATTTAAAGCTACCCTAATATACTATATTAAGACTAAACTTAAAGTTCTCTTATTAGACTTATACTTAATAATATAAAAAAGCTAGACCCTTTTATAATAAGAGGCTAATAAGGCTATAGCCTAATTATACTATATATTTATATAAATAGCCTCCTTTACTTTAATTACTTAATATAATAATAAAAGGAGAAGAAGAATAATACCTTTATTAAAAGACCTTTATACTAACTTACTAAAAACGATTAATAAGGGGCTATAAAAGGACTATTATATACTAGACTAGTAAATAGTATAGTAATAGTAATTAATATAAAAGTATAAAAAGATAAAAAGTTAATAAAAAGTAAAATAGCTTACCCTCTTTTTAATTTATAAGCTATTATAGTTTTATTATAAAGGATAAATAGTACTAATACTTTTTTCTTTTTAATATATTAGCTTTATTATTATCTAATTTTAAATAAATAAAATAAAACTTAATATTTTTCTTTATAAATAAAGAGTCCTTAAATTTAACTTAAAAGAATACTAATACTAGTAAAGCCCTAAAGATATATACTATATATTATTTTATTACCCTTAGGTAAAGGATTATAATAGTCTTATACTACTTATATTATAAAATAAGTATAATATTTTTTTTATACTTAACTATTTAGTCTAAAATAAAAAGATAATAAAATAACTATATAGTTTAAGATAACTAACTTATATATATATTAAAGATAAACTAAATATAAAATAAAAGTATTATAAGATAAATATAATAAAATATTAAAATAAAATAAGTAATATTATTAATAATAACTAAATATAACTTAAATAGCCTTATAATATATCCTTAATAGGCTTAGTCTACCTTACTTATAATTAAACTTAAATATAAATAAACCTCCTTTTTATAATAGGCTTAGCTTAGGCCTTTAGTAGCTATAAGCCTAAGCTACCTCTTTACTACCCTTACCCCCCTTAGCCTTACCTTCTCCCTCTCCTTTAGTCTAGTTTTAATATAAGATTACTAAAGTATTAATAATAAGCTATAATAAATATAACTAAGTATAAGCCTCTAATAAGAGGTCTATAAATATAAACTTATCTAAAAGAGATAAGCCCTTAGATAAAACTATAATAAAAGTAATATTATTATTAAATAAAGTAATAATAATAAGTATAATAAGGGTATTAATAGTAATTATTAATAAATTTATACTATTTATAAAGTAAATTTAGTTTTAACTCCCTTTAGTAAAGTCCCCCTTAACTTTAAAGTAAATATAAAAAGCTTTTTAGTTAAGGTATTAGAAGTTAATATACTTAAGTATTATATTTAAGTTAGGCCTAGTATTATTAAAATACTATTACTAGAAGGTAGTAATAGTAAGGACTATAATTAGTATAATTTATAAATAGTTAATACTAAAACTATAATAGAATTTAAATAAACTTATTATAAAATAATATTACTTTAACTTAGTATATATAATATAAAAATAAGTATTAACTACTAAGGTTAGTATATAATAAGACTAAGAAAGAACTATAAACTTATTAGCTTACTAATTATAATAGGTTATATAATTAAAGATATTTATATAGTTAAGGTAAGGCTTATATAAAACTACTTAGGGCTTATTATAAGAAGGCTTCTTATATTTTATATAAGGTATAATAGGGTTTTTAGTTAAGAGAATAGTAGTATTATTATAACTAGATTAAAGAGTAGTAAGCTAGGACTAGTTAAGAAATATAGTAAGATTATAATAAGATAAGAATAAACTTATTATAATAGTAGTTATAATTAAGATTTAGAGACTAAGAAGTAGCTTAGCCTTAAGAGCTAGGTAAAAGTAATAGGGGATTAGGGTTATTTATTATATAATAAAGGAGGAGGTATAGACTTTCTTATTAAAGGTTAGCTTTATATTTTATTATATAGAATTAGCTTAAATATAAGCTAAGGGTATATAAAGGTAGTTAAAGAAGAGGGAGAGGAAATATATAATTAAAATAATTAAAAAAAAAAGAAGAAAAAGGCTAAATCTAAAAGGAATTAAGGCCTATTTATCTCCTTAAATTACTAGCTAGATTAGCTAGATTAACTAAATTAGCTAAATTAGCTAAATTAATTAAATTAAATAAATTAATTAAGAAAAAATAGTTAAAAAATTAATTAAGTAATAATTAAACCTTTAATTAATATATTCTTATAATAAAATTATTATAATTAAAAATATATTTTTTTATATAATATTTATAAGTTATATAAGAAAAAAAGGAATAATAATAAATATATATATAGTATATATTTAACTATAATTTTAATAATTTTAATAATTTTAAATAATTCTAGCCTAAGGTAAAGCTTCTTAAGCTAGTAAATAAGAGGGATAGGAGTAAAAGTATAATATACTATTACTAGTATAGACCTAGGGCGCTTAACTACGCCTAGGCTCCTTATACTACCTTATACTAAGCGCCTTATATTACCTTATATTACCCTATAACTATATAAAAGCTTATAGAAATATAGGGAGAAGTAACTATAATTTAACCTTAGCCCTATACCTAAGCTAGTATAGTTACTCTAGGTTAACCCCCCCCTTAGGACTACTTACCTTCCCGCCTTCTTATCTTTCCTTACTAATTAAGAAAAGAGGCCTTACTAGACCCTATTAGAAACTAATATAAAACTATAGTATTTTATAGTTATATAGGTTTTTCCCTTAAGAATCCTAGTTTTTTCTTATATATATAAACTAAAGAAGTACTAGATAAATAATAAGTCTAGCTAAGGTAAATTAATAATAATATTATAAACTTTATTTTATATATTAATAATAACTAGTTTATTTAAAATAAAAGGAATTAAGGATCTTTTAAAGATAGTTATATATAAAGTCTTTATTAATTACTTTAATACTATATTTTCTTATAATAACTAAAGGGTTTTAATAAATATAGTTTTTAATAATATTATTTTCTTTTTATTTAATTAAAATATTAAAATATATTTATTATAAAATAAAGTTTAATTTTCTTAATTTTAAAGCTAATATATATATTAAAGGTATAATAAAGAGTTATTAATATTAAGGCTTAATTTAAATATATTATTAAATAATATTAGATTCTTTATATATATAAGTTATTTAAAAATTAATTTATTTTAATTTATAATAATATTTAAAACTTAATTATTTTTATTAGTATTTTAACTTATAATTATAATAAATTTAATTATTTTTTTAAACTTTTTTAAAATTAGTATCTTTTATATAATTATAATATCTTTTAACTTATAAATTACTTAATCTTTTATAATAAAAGCTTATTAAGAAGTTATAAAATATTAAGAAACTTAAGATATTATTAATAAAGTAAATTCCTAAGTAATTAAGAAAAGTTATTAATAAATATTTAATATCTTAGTAATTATAAACTCTTTACTTAGTAATCTTTTTAACTTTTAATCTAAAGGTTTTATTCTCTTTAACTTAGCTAAAGGGCTTTTAGGGTTATTAAAGTTTAAATAGTTTATTAGCTTAAAACCCTATTTATTTTAGCTAATACTTAATAGTAATATTATTTAAATATATATAAAAATTAAATTATATAAATTACTTTACTTTTATTTTTAAAGTTAATATAATTATTTACTTTATTTAATATATAAAAAGTTTTTTAATTACTTATTATTATTTAATTAAAATTATTTTAATAATTTATATATTTAAATCTTAATAAATATTTATAATTATTAATTAATATTTTATTTATTTTTTAAATAATACTTTTATATTTATAATAATATTTATAAATTAATACTTAAAATAAATATATATAATTTATATAAGTAATATTTATTATAAATTATATACTAATATAACCTTAAAAAATATTATTTTATTTTTAATATTTTTTATAAAATATATA
>JAAHCF010000839.1:0-14407 GCA_038367545.1 Beauveria asiatica | reverse complement strand
CCCCTCTCCTCTTGTTGTTCGGCCTTTATATAGCATTTATTACTGCTTATTGCCCATTGTTCACGACTCGGGTGCAACAAGCGCCCACAATCTGCTCCAAGAAAGCCCCATCTAGCATTTGGTAATCATTTACTTGGCTGATTCTAGATTTGCGGGAACTGGTTTCCAAGAATTGGGCATGGTAAGCCCAACGCCGCGCACGCCCAGCCTCCCCCCCCCCCCTCTATCACGGTCAATGTCTCAGCCGCGCCCCGAAACGAAGCAGAAATCCCCGCCGCTTGTATCTCTCTACACACGGATTCAAGCACGACTTGAGTCAACAGTGTTCAAGAATGGGGGGGGGGATCGCAACTGGTGCTAATCGGATAGATTGCTATTTTATCCGTAATTGCCCCCCTTCGGCGCTCGGGCGGCATTATGTAGCTGTGAAATATCGGTTCATACCAGTTGTTCGTAGATCCCTTCCACTCCAATGTCTCACAACGCGGCGGATATGAAAGAAAGACTCCGCTGTTCCAGTGCGCGCCAGCTTCAGCCGAGACAGCATGATTGCATAATGTTAAAGCTCCTGTCATGTCAGCTGTCTACCTGTTGAGAAGTCTCGCCGAATTGCTCAACATGACAGTACTGGTGGTAGTGGTCAATAGTCCTGTTCTCACTGGTAGCGTATATGAATTTCGCATTCTATACAACAATATACAACAGTGTCCAAAGACGATAGATGGAAGAAGAAAAAAACAACTTTTGCTGTGAAAAAAAAGTGTAACAACACCTTCAGTCTGAATGCAACAATTAAACTCCTACACCCGCCAAAACAACAACAATACATGCCCTTTTCCAAAAAAGACTTGGATTAAGAAAATGCCCTCATTCCACCTCGAGACCCGCCTGCTTCATGAGACTGTAAAAGTGACCCTGCTTCTTGTACAGCGCCGCGGGCGTGTCAAACTCGACCACCTCGCCCTTGTCCAGGACAATGACGCGGTCGCTGTCCACAATGGTATTCAGGCGGTGCGCCACCGTGATGATGGTGCGGTTGGCAAATAGCGGCGACCGCAGCGTCGCCTGCAGCATCGCGTCCGTCTCCACGTCCACGGCGGCCGTCGCCTCGTCCAGCACCAGAATATTGGACGGAGTCAGCATCGCGCGTGCCAGAGACACCAGCTGCCGTTGGCCCTGAGAAAGGTTCGATCCTAATGAAAAGACACTTGTTAGCAATTGCCGTCGTCCAGCTGAAATTGCCATGTCTCGGTATCGTGCGATTTTTCGGGCAAACGGCCAACATGCCCTCCCACCTGGACAGGAGGCGTCTTCAGCCGTAAGCTGATTCATTTCACCGTCCATTTCACCGCATACGTAGTACTGGTAACACAAATCTCCATCTCAATCTGAAAAGCAGCGGCTTACCTCCTTCAGTGATTCTGGCCTCGAGGCCACCGTCCATATTCTTGACGTGATCCTTGAGTCGAGCGTGATCTACGAATCATTGTTAGTCTTGTCGTACAACAACAGACTTTTTGCAAAACGTACCGAGGACGCTCCATAGCTCAGTATCGTCATGGACATGTCCAGGGTCCAGGTTATCGCGCACGTTGCCCTCAAACAGAGCGGCATCTTGCGGGATTATGGCAAGTCTGCGGCGAAGATCCAGCAGACCGATCGAGGACGTATTCAGGTTGTCAATGCCAATGTAGCCCATGGCAGGCTCAATCAGACGGAACAGAGCCAGCGTGAGTGACGACTTGCCCGCTCCTGTGCGACCGACAACACCAATCTTTTCGTGTGACTTGATGTCCAGATTGATATTCTTGAGCACCAGATCAAGCCCCTCACGGTAGCGAGTGCTATAGTTCTTGAACTCAACTTCACCCTTGGCAGGCCAGGCCACAGGTGGGCGGTGGTTGGCAATCACCTCGGGAGCCTCGCTGGGCAGCGCGGCATACTCGAGAACACGCTCAACCGAGACAATGTTGGTCTCAACCTCGACAGTCTGTCGAACAATCCAGTTCAGAGAAGTGGTGATTTGCAGAGCTTGAGAGAGCGAAAGGCCAATGGGGCCGTCTCCGAGACCAGAGCCGCTGGCAACAGCAATAATGGCAAGTCCAGCAGCGGCCAAGATGACAACGGCGCCCATGACTTCTAAGCGTATAGCGAGCCATCTGTTGGCGCTAATGGACGGGAAGTAAGCTTTAAGGTTGGCGTCGAGACGCCATTCATTCTCGAGACGGAAACGCTCCTGCTGGCGGTACGCACGGATTGTGGTGAGGCCGCCAAGAGACTCCTGGAAGTGAGCGTAGATGGGACTGCGACTGACACTATCAAGGCGCTTCAGCTCGCGCGAAGTGCGGAGATAGTAGCGCTGGATCCAGTAGTACGCTAGACCTAGAGGAATAATGAATGCTGCAAACGGAGGTGTGGTGTAAGAAATGACCAAGATGGTAAAACCAGAGCGCGCAACATTGTTGAACAGCATGTTGAAGACACGAGCAAGAATCTCATCAACCTTGTAAATATCGCTGGAGAATCTGTTGAGGATACGTCCAGTAGGGGTGGTATCAAAAAAGGACATGGGAGAACGAAAGATTGCGTTGGCCATGCGCTCGTGCAGCTTGCGTGAGGCTTCGATGGAGCAGAAAATCCAAAGTACCAAAGTTTGGACGACAGTAAGCGCAGAAGACGAAATACCAATCGCAAAGTAGATGCCAATGTACGTGCCAACCTTTTCGTTGGTGCCCTTGTCACGGTTCTGGTCGGCCCAATGCTGCAGCCAAAAAGCAGCAGCAATGTTGGCCGTTTGAGCAGCGAGGAGGGCAGTAAGATAGACAAAGACGGCAATCGCATTGTTCTCCTTGGCATATTCTCCGTAGACAGACCACTTGACTTTGCCCTGTTCGACAAATTCCTTCTTTTGCAAGGTACGGCGACTAGGGGTCACCTCCTCATCGGTAAGCTTGCCGCGAGGACCACGGAAAGAGGCTGTGCTGGCACGGCGCAGTGTAGCCAAGCTGCTGGAGCGACCCTTGTCAGTCACAGAGAGTCCCATCTTGGCAGTCTTGATAGAGGCCATTTCAGGAACGTCTTCCTTGGCCTCTTCCAGCTCCTCCTTATCCTGGCTGCTGTCGGCACCGAGAATGGTAGATTCGCTTGAAGGCGGCGTGGAAGATCCAGAAGCATTGTCCGAGTCCTGAGAAGCAGTACGTAAAAGGTCAGCGACGAGACCCTTCTTGGCCACCAGCTCGTCGTAGGAACCACGCTCAGCTATCTCACCATCGCGGAGGAGAGTGATGTAGCTTGCCTGGCGCAAGACGGGGATGGAGTTGGTAGCAAGGATGCGGGTCTTGGAAGCAAGCAAGCCGCGGGGGCCGAGGACGCAGTCAATAATGTGTCGCCCAACATGAGAGTCAACGGCAGACAAAACGTCGTCGAGTAGGTAAATATCGGCCCGAGCGTAAACGGCTCGGGCGAGGGACACGCGAGCCTTTTGTCCTCCACTCAGGGAAATGCCACGTTCACCGACGACTGTCTCATCACCATCGGGGAGCTGGGCAAAGTCATCGAGAAGAGCACAAGCCTTGACAGTCTTTTCGTAAAACTCGGAGTCGTAGCGGTAACCAAATACAATATTTTCCTTGACGGTGGCGTTGAGCACCCAAGTTTGCTGAGATGCGTAAGCCACATTGCCGCGGACTTCTGCACGACCTTTGACCTTCCAGAGATCGCCGAGGATGCTCTGAAGGAAGGATGATTTGCCGGCACCGACACGGCCAACGACACAAGAAAGCTCGCCCTTGTAAGCGGTGTAGTTGATATCTTCAAGGGCCTTCTTATCCTCGTGGCGGTTCCAGGAAAAGGTGGCGTCGCGGACAATGACAGACTCCTCGCCGAGCTTGGTAGGAGCAGGTCCAACAGTGATTGCATCGGATTGAACTTCTTCGGCGTTGAAAAAGTCAGTGAGACGACCGACAGCGACCGAAGCTTCGACAATAGAGGTGATAACCATGGGTAGGACGGCCAAGGGGAAAGACAGAAGATTGAAGAGTGCGAGAGCAGGGAAGACAATGTCCGTCGTCAGTGGCTTGTTTTGGGTGAGGACAAAAATTGTAAAGGTTGAGCAAGATACGAAGAAGGGAGCCGTGTTCCAGGTAAAGTTGGCAATAGCCTGAGTAGCACCGATCCTGCGGAGATTCTTGAGCTCCTGTTCATTTCGCACAAAGTTGAGCTTGTTCATAAAGGCTGAGCCCCAAGAGTAAAGTTTGATACTCTTCATGTTGGTGATGATTTCGTTGATAAGACGGCTTCTGGCATCCTTGTTCTTCATCTGTTCCTTCTGAAGCCTTTTCATGAGTCTTGCAACATAGCCCTGAATGGGCATCATGATGATCATGACGGCAATACCCGCAAGCATGGACCATCCCACGAGGCTGTAGAGAGAGACCATGCAGATGATGATTTGAAACGGAGCAGACCAAGCCTGCTGGGCAAACTGTGTCAGGTCCTGAAGGCGCTGAGCGTCGACAGCCATGTAGTTGACAATGTCACCAGTCGACTTGGTGGAACGACCTTCGTTGGAGAGTTTGAGCGCCTTGCGATAGATGCTGGAGCCGAGGCCACCCTTGATGCGCATACCAGTTTCAAAGGCAAGCTGGAAGTATTGGTGCACCATGGTGGTCTGGAAAATGGCACATGCAAACATGGCGAGTGCGAGAGCGGCACCCTTGATGACAGGTTGAGGCGAATCAGTCTCATAAGACTGAACCCATCTGAGCAGCAGACGAAGTAATTGAGGCTGAATGTACTGTGACATGTCATTTAAAATTTTGAAGATGGCTGCGACGGCATAAGGGCCTCCGTAGGCACGGAAGAGGACAAGCCAAAGAGAAGGTGACTTGGGCCTGCGTCTCATCTCATGATCCCATGCATCACTGAATCTCTTCCCAGTCGTGCTAGTCTTGTCGGCCTTGGCAAGAGCCCAGAGATCGTCCTCGGTGAGAAAAGTCTTGTAGCCAAAACGCATCATTGGGGTCATCCAAGAAAATGTGAGCATGGAGAAGACTGTTGCATATTCGACAGGGCACTCATCCTCGTCGGTAATGGCATGATAGTCACTGGGGGTACCGAAACGAGGCCACAGCCACTCAACGAGGAACTCGGCGGCAGAGAGGCCGAACCCAACACAGTAGGAGATGAAGTAGGGTTGGTCGTGGACGTAGAGCTGCTGGGAGATGAGAGAGCGAAGCTTGACGCTCTGCGCAATCATGAGAAAGAGCCAGTAGAAAAGGACGACGCCATTGGCGTGTCTGATTCTAGTGTGCTCAATGTGTTGGATGTAGAAGATGACGACAAAGGAAGCGAGTAGCAGCAAGGTGGTGGCGATGCGAAAGTCGAGACGGTTGGCTTGCATAACCTGGAAGAGAAGCTGGACGAGGACAGATGCGGTCAAAACTCCAAAGAGGGTCTATAGGATTGTTAATACCAAGTCAACGAGCAGTGCCAACGAGAAGCTGTGCGACAGACCTGCTTGAGCCAGTAGCCAGCATCCTTGGGCGTCTTGTTGTCGTTCTTGCCACGGAGATACCAAATTGCCAGAGGGCCGAATAGAAAGCTAAAGACAGCAACAGATCCAATCCAAACATCAATGAAGCAAGGCGTGAAATCGTAGCGAATCGGGCTGAGAGGGCCCCATCCTTCGGGGTCGGCGCAGAAGGGATGCGACTTGGGTTTGAAGTAGCCGTGCAGATTCTCCATTGGGCGGAGGCCGGTGAAGGAACCGGTATGCAGCAAACGCTGCTGGGTATCGGGGTATTCCATCATGACATTCGCTATATGGATTCAAGTCGTCGGGACGTACAGCGCATGCTCGATGGGTGAGGTGAGGCGGAAGGACGGAGGATGCTGGTGGCGGGTGCGGATGTCGGTTTTAGCAGAGCTCGCAGCGCAGTGACAAGGCGAGGGTCCGACAGCGGCGAGAATCGCAGCAGTAGCGGAAGAGCAGCAATCCCAGTCGGTTGCCAATGCGCCTGCAATTAAGAGGCAATTACGGCAAATATTTCTTGGCAAAAGTTGAACGAGTATAGATGAACAAGTGACTCGAAAAGGCAAAAGGCAAAAAGAAAAAGGCAACCTAGAAATACATGCAATGACGGCTGGGCCATCCATTCCCAGTGGATCACGGCTGGCTCGTCGCTGCGTGCAGATGCAGAAGAGCTTTGTCAGCGAGCTTATGATGACGGCACTTGATTGGAGAGACGACGAGAAAAGGGTCCACAAACAGCCTTAGTGCTTGTAGCGAGCCCACTGCATGCACTAAACGGTGCTAGACTGGCGCCTGCCAGACCGCCAAAGTCACTGTAAAGTCCGCTGCATCGGCCTGTTGTGGCCGTCTCTCAGTGGCGGCTGGTGTATCAACAACACTGTTACAATCTCACTGCATCACCCTTCCTTACCTGCTGGCCTGCATCGACGCTACATCTCTGCTGGCGAGTGGTGGATTAGTCAAGATGGTTCATAAAGACAAGCCTACCTAGGTATGTTCGGGGGCAAGGCGTTAAAGCCGGCCGCTCGCTGGTCTGGTGCTGCACGTCATGACTCTGCTTTTGCGCCACTTGACCAGTCTTGCACACATGGCGTGGTACCCTGCACTCGAGGGCCAGAGTCTAGTGGTAGCACTACACGTGCTACAGGAGGCGAGCATTGATTGACAAAACGTACGGGTTACTTGGCCAGTACCACTCCTCACTCCGATTGGCAGGTGCTAAAATCTGTATCATGTGTGTGCCGTTGTGGTTGATTCCGCTGGAGTTTTGACCGCGCTGAGGACAACTCGAGACAGTTGCTTAAAAGATCCCCTCTAGGCTACACACACAAACTCGCACGGTTCGAAAGAAAGAACACATCATCAAGATCATGTATAAAGATGATAGCGCTCTACTCGCACACTTTGCTTTTGCTTCTGGAACCGAAAAAGGCCATGGTTTATGAAAGCGGGGGGTGGTGGTAAGAAGCTCGACTCAGCTGCATACTTAGTATACATGCTGATATGGGTGCCGGCAAGTAAAATTTACTCGCAGTGTGATGCTTTCTTCAAGACAATAGCACTTCCGACAACTGCCACTTGTGCATTATTTTAGATTCAAGAGCAGCAGCAAAGCAGCGCGTTTGGTGCATACGTTATCTGCAGTGGCCTTGGCCTTCTATTCTATAATTGACGAGGTTGGTTGCAGCATCTTTGTGCCCTCACTCCAGTCGCTGCAGAAACTTGACTACAGTCTTGGCGAGCCATTCCTGTCCAGCAGTGTTCGCAACAGCATGTGTGGCATCGGGAATCGACCCCGACAGCGGACTAACCAGCGAGCTCGCAGCACGATACAGTTTGCGCAGAGCATCCTGGCTAACATGAGCCGGGACATACTCGTCATCTTCAGAGTGTAGCACTAGTACAGGTTTGGTGAAGCGACCCCAGAACTTTTCGCGAGTTGCCTGGTCAAGATCCGAGGAAAAGTAGTCATCGTCGCCACTGTGATTCTATGAGCACGAGTCTTACTGCGAGAATGATAGCTGCTTACCCCTTTGCAAGCAACGAATGCAACCTGTAGGCCGTGATGGGTACGTCGAAACCTGCAGGGACCAGTCTTGCAGGGACATACTCCTTTTCCTGCCCGTCTGCAATCATCTTCTCCGAGACGGCAAGGAGCTCGTTGAAATTGGCAAAGTCGTTTTTCAGAGCCTCACGGTCCGAGACGGGTGCTTGGATGACGAAACCATCCACGGGGCTGCTCCCGTGTTTCTCGTAGTCGGCATATTCCATACAATCCTGGTCAGGTTAGAGCCAAGAGTCGCTGCTTCACACATCATGATGCACCTACCTGACAGCCCGTAGAGTGACCAAATAACACGACCTTTTCGCGGCCAATGGAGCGCAGATACTTGACGAGTGCTGAGATATCCTCCACATCCGCCTTCAAGCTCGACGTGCCGAACCCGGTAAACGAGCTTCGCATCCGAATTTCAAAGATGGAATAGTCAACATCATCGGCTTCAGCGACAAAATTGGACACGGTTCGAATATACGGCACGGTGTGAGGTCCGTCAAAGAGCCCGCCAATAAAGATGACGGCATTCTTGGCCGCAGTTGCGCCTAGCTCGTAGGCACACGCGCCCTTGACGCGAGACTTGTACGGATGAACCGTGACAGCGAAAGGTGGTAAAGTAGCCATTGTTGATATGATAGCCCAATAAGGTTATTAAGAAAAGGTCAATGGTTTGCGTGAAATAATATCGGGCTGTGTCTGGATGAGGAGACAGCGACCGAGGGGCAGTTTTCGCACAGTGCTGGGTGTCATATGTCGCAATTGATATGGCGCAATATAGCTTGTAGGGGACTTTCGGCGTATTACCCACGGATTACGGCCGTTTAATACGTGACTTGACTTGAATGCTCGCTCCAGTCCATGTCTCCCTCTCCCTGTCAATCTGCCGTTGGCTAAAAAGTGTGCCCACCTCTGCACGTTGGCACAGTGCGGGTCGAGAAGCTTCCCGCATGCGCCCACTGTTTTGCAAGCAATATCGCAACGTTTCCATCATTGCGACATCCGCAGATATCTGACCCCTCCAGGCTAAGATATCTGTAAATGCTTCAAAATCACCACATTATTGAAAATTGATAATAACAATCGCTGTGAGACACGCACCTTGATGAAACTAGCAGGCAGCCATGGAGGCAGTGGCCGATGCGGCGGCCCGCAACGCCTTGTTCCAACGGGTCAGTAACGCCTACCTGCGCAAGCTGCTTCCTAACTAATCGTACAGCTTAAACCATGTTGTGTTGAGATTAGTCGGCTCGCGATTCAAGAGGATCATGCCTCAGTAACCCGCGAGCTGCGGACTCTTACTGCCACGCTCTTGGACATTTTGCACTCGTCATCTGCCGACTTGGACGACAAGCTGGCTGGATATGTCTTCTTCCCATTATCCCACATATTTCGTCAAATAGACAGCTTTCCGATGACTGTTGTGGAAACCTGTGTTGTTTGTCTGCGAGTTCTCATCACATACGGCTGGCGGACAAGGATATCGCCCTCCCTGGTCCAGCAGATATTTACCCTTCTCATCTTTCTCATCGACGGTGTGCCTGGGTCAGATGAAGATAAAATAAAACCCGAGGAGCTAATATTAGAGTCGTTCCGAACATTGACTGCTCTGCTCGATACAGCCGCGGGATCCGCACAAGCTGACGCTGGTCTGGCAGCGCCCACGGCAATCCCGCAGCTAGGCCAGGGCGTCACAACGATGCTAGACGCTATTGCAGACGGCGTCACTCCAGCGATCCAGGAAGAGGCTCTTAGGTCACTGATTGCACTATATCAAGCGATCAGAGACCATGGCGCGTTGGCCACTTTCCTACCAGGCACATTGTCAAATCTTGCCAAGGTCCTCCATACTCCAGCGCGATACAGATCCTCGGTACTTGCGGGTTGTCTGGATGCTGTGAGGGTGGTCCTAACAAGAACGCTTGGTGACCTGCGCACGCGATCGATTCTTGCACACAAGGATCATGAAGGGGCCCAGAAGGAAGAAGATAAGAACAAGGTGCTGGGACCGGCGTGGCTGCACGCCACGACTGGACAAGTGAGAAACGCATTGGCAACGATGATGAGACTACGTGCCCATGAATCGGACGACGTCAAGACTGCACTCAATCAACTGTGCATTACACTGCTAGATGAGTGTCATGAGACTTTGTCCAACTGTTCGGCGCTGCTTGTGAATACGGCCATTATACTGGATGCAAGCGACCACGACTCCATCACTGACACAAACCTATCGCATATAGCAGGAATCTATCCTGAACTGCTAGACGTGATCAAGACGACAGTCTATAACTGGATGTCAAGTTTACCACGGCATATGCAGTCGGCAGACGAGGATGTCAAACGGATCGCTATTCACAACTTTGCCAAAGGCATAGAGCTTTTGAAGAGCCTCAATATCGAATCGAGCATAATAGAAAGCGCCCTGCCAAACACAATGTGCGATACAATCACCTCACTGCTCCAGGCTAGCAAAACATCGAGCTCTGACAACGCGGCGCCAATTCAACTCTTAGAGACATCTTCCATGGTCAAAGCTGCCGGCAAGACGTCTTACCCTCCCGTGCTGCTTTCGCATAACAGCCAACGAGGCTTGAACTCAGAACTCATTTCTCTTCTGCGGGCTGTCGGCTCGACACCTCAGACTGGACCTTTGCTAGCTGATCTGGTGGACTACGCTAGAAATGATACAGGTGCCAGCCAACTCGCTGCCTACTGGCTATCGCTGGAGATCAGCAAAGCCGCACATGCCTCTTCTGCCGACGAAGACGCCCTTCTTAATTTTACCGATTGTTCAAGTGGTTCAGGCGATGTCGAGTCCGCGTTCAGCGATCTGTATTCATTCTCGGTTGACATTTTGGACTCGCACAGCGATGCATCGGCAGTTGATTGGCGCATGGAGGCACTTGCTCTTGAAGTAGTCGCCTACGCGGCACAGAGATCTGGCGAGTCGTTTAGACCCGAACTCATCGACGTTTTGTTCCCCATTGCTACGTTTATGGGGTCAAATGATCCCCGGCTCCAACAGCACGCCGTGGCCACACTAAATATCCTCGCATCGTCGAGCAAGTACAACTCCGTCTCAGACCTGATAGTAGGCAACGTCGACTACATGGTCAGCTCCGTGGCACTGCGCCTTAACACGCTCGATGTCTCGCCAGCATCTGCACAGGTGCTCACGATGATGCTTCGTCTTGCAGGACCACGTCTCCTCCCGTTTCTGGACGACGTTGTCGAATCTATTTTCGTCGCGCTGGACAATTACCATGGGTATCCCGCGTTTGTGGAAAGCCTATTCGACGTGCTCAAGGAGATTGTCGATCAAGGCGCCAAGACCGAAAGCACGCGCCTGCTGAAGGACCACGAGAAAAGAGAGATCCATCACAAGAAACAGCAGAGTCAGCGGGAAGATCTGAACAGTCTAATGGCTTTTCTAGATAAACGTAGCGAGCGCAAGCAGCGCGACGAGGCAGAGGCGCGAAACATGCGACCTCTGAAGAGTCATCCACAAACACCCTGGGGCGAGCCGCAAAAGAAGAGCGGCGAGGAAAACATGGACGATGCAGGTGGAGAGCCACCCAGCGAAGAGAAGCCGCCGAGCTCGTCGACCTACCAGCTGCTGAGCCGCGTGGCCAGCCTGACGCAGCACTACCTGACGTCGCCGACGCCGAAGCTGCGCCGGTCGCTGCTCGCGCTCCTCCAGTCGGCCGTTCCCGTGCTCGCCGCTGATGAGGACGCCTTCCTCCCGCTCGTGAATGCGCTTTGGCCCGTCGTCGTCGGCCGGCTCCGGGACTCGGAGCCCTTCATCATCGTCGAGGTCTGCGCCACGCTCGCGGCGCTCTGCACCGCCGCAGGCGATTTTCTCGGCTCGCGCTTCCAGACGGAGTGGCAGGACGGCCTACGTGACTTTTGCCGCCGAGCGAAGCGCAATGCCGCCGCCGCCGCCGCAGCAGCAGGAGCTGGTCAGTCCATGCACAGCGAAAGCAGATGGATAAAGGGCCCGGGATCGTCATCACTCGATGTAGTGGTGCCGCTGCGCGCAGAGGCTGGTGCGCTCGCCGTGCGCACCGCGACGCTGACGAGCCGGCCGGAGGAGGAGCATCTGGCGGGGGGCAGTCTCGGACAGCACGCGTCGCCGGCGAGGATCTGGATGGCGGTGGTAAGGCTGCTGACGGCGGTGGTGGCCAATGTGCGCGTCGACGAGACCATGTTTGAAGATGTGCTGGATCTGCTGGCGGACGTGCTGGACAGGAATCCGGAGGCCAAGGAGGCACTGGAGGTGATCAATGCGGATGCGGTGTGGCTTGCGCTGTATGAACGGGGAAGGGTGACTTTGCGAGCGGCTCCGATGGTCGATGGGGCGGCGTTTGTCGAGCTTATCAGTAAGGCGTAGACCAGGGCGACATGTTTGCTTTACAAGGGTACACATGGGATGATGCATGTGATAAAGTATATTCTATTCTATTCAAGTACAATTTGCTGCTTACTTTGTACTCGTTGCATCGCTACTTTTATCGTATCGTCGTCAACTCTATATTGAACCACCCCAACTCCGCCCGCCCAAAACCTCTATATGCAGACCCTTTCTTTCATGTACATTTACTGCTAACAAGACATGATCAAATCTTGGACGCGCCCGTAAACCTGCCCTCGACGACGGCCGTCATGAGCTGATGAGCAATGGCCTGGGGCGGGGGCACGCGCAAGTCGCCGTCCTTGTACTCTGGGGGGGTTGGCCCACCGAGCGCGCTGCCACCCCTCGCCAGCGCGACCCTGACCTCGTCGAGGCTGAACCACCTTGCACTCTCGAGCTCCCCGTCGTGCAGGATAATGTCCTCGCCGCCGGGGAGGGCCTGGGCGATGGCGCCGATCATGAGGCTGGAAGGGTAGGGCCAGGGCTGGGTGGAGTGGATGACGACGCGGCCGACGCGGACGCCGCTCTCCTCCCAGACCTCACGGCGGACCGTCTCCTCCATGGATTCGCCGGGCTCGAGGAAGCCGGCGAGGGTCGAGAACCAGTGCGGGGGCCAGGCGGCCTGGCGGCCGAGCAGGACGCGCTTGCCGTCGGCGGAGAGCACAGCGGCGATCATGGTCGGGTCGGTGCGCGGGAAGCATAGGTTGGAGACGCCGCGGCGCGTGGGGCAGTCGTCGTCGCGGGGCGGGCTGCCGGCGGCGAGGTCGGCGGGCGGGCACACGCGCTTGTAGCCGGCCTGGATGGAGAGGTTGCGGCCGCCGCAGCCGGCGCAGAAGCGGTTGCGCGTGTTCCAGTCAATCATGGACCGGGCCTGAGCGTATATGGAGGCTGAAGAGTAGTATCTCGGTTAGTCAAGGAAGGCAAGACAAAGAGAGGCTCGGGCACGGGACAAACCATGCTCGGGGAGCAGAGCCATGGCGCGCGGGTTCGTCTCAATGGACAGCCCACGAGCTTCAAACGTTTTCTGAAACGCCTCGGCAGCCTCCTTGTACGAATCTCTGGGCGTGACATCGACGGCAAAGTACGGCTGGGCCTTTACTGTGCCGTGCGTCGCAGACTCAATCTCGACCGTCTCCGCGGCATCCGCCGCCGCGGCATCGCCGCCAATCGAGCCCTCCACCAGCCCTAGAAAGACGACCAGCGGCGAGGCCTTGCTGGAATCAAACCGGGCAACGGCCGTCTTCTCCTCGAGGGTGACGGCGGGCTCGGCGCCAATCAGCGGCTTCACGTCGTCAAAGGAAAAGGTGGCGAGCTGGGACTTGTCGACGGCGACGGCGGACAGGTTGCTGAGGGCGACGTAGCGGGCGGCGGGGGCGAGGGCGGCGCGGCGCAGAAAGGCGGCGTCGGCGCGCAGAAAGGAGTAGCGGTTGAGGCGGGTGCCCGAGTAGTAGTTGACGACCTCGGGGCCGAACTTGCGCGTCAGCATGGAGTCGTCGGCTTGGAGGGCGGGGTTGACGGGGAGCATCACTTTGACGGACGGTGACGGCATGGCGTGAGAGGAGGAAAGGGGAGTGAGAATGGTGTGGAGGGCGGGAAGTTGGTAGGTAGGTAGTCTCAAGGAAGACTTGGATGGTGGGGGGTGGGAGCTATCGTGGAAGCTCGAGTCGATAACTACCAAGGTAGCGGATTATGATTGTAATGATGACCAGCACAAGGTAAAATCATTAGCGTGGGTTCTGAGAATTGTATTTCTAGCAAGATGCGAGAGTAATGGCATCATGGGAAGCGGACTTTGTTGGAGGGGCCGCGGATGAGTAATTGAGCGACATGGTGAGTAGAGAGAGGTAGACATTGGTTAGTTGGTTGAGCGGATCGCGGGGGCCGGAAGCGGGAGCGTCAACAGAGTCCGATAGTGGTGGTAGTGGTGGTAGTAGGTGGTGGTGGTGGTAGTGGTGGTGGTGGTGGTGGTGGTGGTAAATGCACTCTTAGCTGAACCCGGATGATGAAATTTGCAGATCAAAGGGTCATGTGCTATTCTTCTTCTTTCTTATCGAGATAGATGCCCATTTTGTCATTCATCGTGTATCTCGCTTAATTACTCAGGCACAAAGGATCAAGGTGAAAGCGGACGGGTGCAGAGCCGAGCTGAAACAAAGGTTTTCAGCCGTCATTGACAGTTGAGCACGTAGCTCAGACTTGGTCGAACAAACCTCAGACTTGGTCGAAGTGGGGCAAAAAAATCAAAGGCGGTGAGTATGCTCTGCAGCTGCGTTACAGCTGCTAATTACCAGTCAAGCTCAACACCACCAATACCCTACAGCCAGCCAGTCAAGCTCAACGCCACGAATACCAGTATCATCACAGTCACCAGTAGCCAGCCAGTCAATTCCTACAGCCAGCTAGTCAA
>JAAHCF010000838.1:0-14429 GCA_038367545.1 Beauveria asiatica | reverse complement strand
TAATATAAATTTAAAGTTATTTTATAAAAATATTAAATAATTATTTTTAATATTTTTAATTTTTAATATTATAATTTATATTATAATAATAATTATATATATATAAAAGTAATTATAAGATTATAATAGTTATAAGGCCTTCTAGTATCTAATAATAAATATAGTAAATATATAGTATATATATTATATTATATTAGGTAAATATAATTAAAAGTACTTTATTAAATCTACTATACTTATAGATTACCTAAGTAACCTATAAGTATACTATTTAAGAATTTATTTAGAGTATTACTATTTATATAGAGTTATATATAGATAACTAATATATTTCTAAAAGTACTTTACTTAGTAAATAAATTATATATAAATTAAAAGTATTTTTAAAAATATATACTAGTTATAACCCCTCTTTACTACTACTATTATTATTATCCCTTATAGAGGCTTTTAATAGTTATTAATTTAGTTAAAAAAATATTTTTATTATATATATAGTTAGCTAACTAAAAGGCTTTTTTAGGCTAGAAAATATATATAGCTATTAATTATTATATTATTTAAGGGAAAAAGAGATAAGAAGAGTAAAAAATTCTAGCTATTTAGGTAATCCTCTTTAGGTATATTAGATCTAATATATATATACTAGAATAGTAGTACTATACTAGTATAGGTAGAACTAGCTAGGGAGTATATATAACTCCGCGTAAATAGTAAAATAACTCCGCGTAAATAGTAATACTCTTTATTTATTAAAGAAGATATATATACTAATATTATTTACTAATAAGGTATAATAGACTTAGGCTAAACGCCTATACCTAGTATTACTAAGCTATAGGCTAGTAGGTCCACGCCCCTAGTATAAACTATTAAGACCTATAAGTAGTAGCTAAGTATAAGGAGAACTATATTCTCCTTCTTTCCTTCTCTTTAAGAGAATTAATAACTATTATAATACTTATATATAGATATTATAAGGCTAGTCCTTAATAATTAATTCTCTTTATTAATAATACTAAGGCCTTATATTATAAAGGACCTTTATAAAATTCCTTATAATAAAGATTTAATAAAAACTTATAAGAGATTATAAAAGTAATATATAGTCTTAGTAAATTAAAATACTAGATAAGTAAAAAATATATAACTACTTATAAAGTAACTAGCTTACTTATAAAGTAACTAGGTAGTAACTACTAGTAAAATAATAATATTATTACTAATTATATTAGCTATTTTTATTATAAAAATAAAATAAAAATTACTTTTATAAGGGAAGAAATATAATAATAATTAAAAGACTTTTATAAAATAAAAATAAATAATTATTTATAAACTAAAGATTAATATAGAGTTTATTAGCTTATTTAAAGTATAGTTTATATATATTTAAATAAATTTTAGTACCTAGGCCTAGCTAAAAGTAATAGCTTACTTTAAAGCTAGAGGCTATTAGAATAAATTAGACCTTATAGTCTTCTTAATATACCTAAAGATAGTATTTAGTAACCTTTATTAGTATAAAATTATAATAATAAAGCTTAACTACTTTAAATAAAAAAAGAAAAAGCCTTTTTTATACTTCTTTATATACTTTAAATAAAAACTTACCTTAGCTAATAGCTTACTTTAAAATAATAAGATTAAGCTTATTAAGCTTTAACTAGTCCTTTTTAATATAATAAAAAGGCTAATAGTAAGCTAATAAATCTTTAAAATAAACTATAACTTTATTATATAAGAATTATAAAAGCTATTAATAGACTTTAAATCTTATTAAATTAAAAAGTAATATTAACCCTTTACTTAATAAAGTAATATAGTTTAATAAACTAATTAAGAAGAGGATATATTAATAAATAATATTAATACCCTTTAGATCCTAATAATAACTAGTATAAGACTTATATTTTCTTAAAAACCTAAGAAATATATAAACTAGGTCTTAGATAAGGCTTTCTAGAGGTATAAGGAAATAGGTATTTATCTTTATTATAATTAAGATAACTATAAGATTAAGAAGTACTATTTACTCTTTACTTATTATCTTAATATAAGGGTTAATTAGGTTATTATATAAGTAAATAATAAGGTTAAGGAAAGTAATTTAAAAAAAGAGAAAGCCTAAAGAAAAGACTCCCCTTAGGTTAATAGTTAGTAAATATATATATATAAGCTATAATAAAGACTACCCCCTTAATAGTAATAGTATAAGATAATATAACTAGTAAAATAAATATAAAATTATTCCTTATACTAGTTATTTTAAAAACCTATACTCTTATAAATACCTTAATAAATATAGGTTATAAATACTATAAAGCTATAAATAAGAATATAATTATAATATTATACTTTTAATAAATATTATTATTAATAAAATAAGTAATTAAAGTTATAGCTAAGGACTTTTTAAAATTCTAAATAATATATATAGTTAAGGTATAGGTAGATATTAATAATTAAGTATTCTTAGTCCTCTTTTATATAATCCTTATACTCTCTTACCTTATAATATTAAGGCTATCTTAGCTTACTTATTATAGCCTACTCTTAAATATAAAGTAATACTATATATACTTTAAGTCTTTTTTAGGGGAGATAATATATATTATTAATAAATAATAAATAGCTCCTAATTTAGTTTTATTAGGTAATAAATATTTCTATAAATAACTAAAATAGGATTTTAATATTAATTAAAAAGAAATATTTATTTTTATTATAAGTATTTATAAGCTTAATACTATTCTTAAATACTATTTAATAATATTTAAACTATTACTAATAATATATTAATAATATAAGAGATTATTTAAAAAGGGAGATATAATAATATTATCTTTATATTATAAAAGGTTTAATTATAATATAAAAATAAAAATATAGCTAAATAGTTCTAAAAAATAGTTATTATATAAGTAACTTTATTAAATATCTTATAACTAGCTATTTAAGCTATAATAATAGCTTATTATTTTATTAAATAAAGATTAGATTAGAGTAAGCTCCTCCTTTACTATTATACTAATCTTACTTATTAGGAAATTAAATAGTAACTAGTACTTTTATATAGACTATTAAAGACTAAATATAATATTAGAAGATAATTACTACTTATTATTATTAATTAAGGAGATATTTTATACTCTTTTTACTATAAAGTAGTTTATAAAGCTAGATATTTACTTAATCTTCTATAAGTTATAAATAAAGCTTAGTATTAAAAAATATATAACTTTTAAAATATATTTTAAGCTTTTTAAGTAACTAATATACCCTTTTAATTTATCTAATACCCTAATTATATTTTAATACTATATAAACTATACCCTTAAAGATATACTAGATAATTATATTACTATTTACCTAAATAATATCTTTATTTATAGCTCTAATAATAAGGTAAATTATAAAAAGAAGGTTCTAACTATTCTTTAAAAACTCTAAGATATTAGATTATATTTTAACCTTAAAAAGTATAAGTTTTTTATTAAAATAGTAAAATACTTAGGTTTTATTATTATAATTAGTATATTATTAATATTAAACCTAAAGAAGGTTTAAGCTATTTATAAATAAGAAGCCCTTAAAATAATAAAAGGGGTATATAGCTTTTTTAGTTTTATAAACTTCTATTATAAGTTCCTTTTTAACTTTACTTTAGTAATAAAGCTATTTACTTACTTAATTAAGAAGTATATACCTTTTATTTAAGGTATAAAAGAAGAGTTAGTATTTAAGTAACTTAAGCTATTATTCTTATCTAAACCCTACCTAGCCCTCTAAGATTTAATAAAAGATATCTTAATAAAAATAAATTATTCTAGTATTAGCCTAAAAGGCTATCTCTCTTAGTTAAATAATAATAATATATGATAGTCTATTACCTATTACTTTTATAAACTTATAATAATAAAGTATAATTATATAATTTATAATAAAGAGCTATTAGTAATTATAAACTACTTATATATATAAAAAGTAGAATTATAAGAATAAGAGTTATCTTTTATAATATTAACTAATTATAAGAATCTTAAATACTTTATAAAGCTATATTTACTTTTAAAATATTAGGCTTATTAAGTAAAATTCTTATTTATATTTTATTATTAGCTTTATTATTATCTTAATCTACTAGTAATATAGTTAAATACTTTTAGTTATTAGAAGATATATAAGAATAAGCTAAATAAATTATTAATAAAAGTATTATATTTAATTAATATTATAATACTAAAAGACTACCTAAACTATATTACTTTATTATTACTATTTATAAATAAGGACTTTAATATCCTCTAGTAAATAGTTATAAAAGTAAATTCTAATTATCTTTATAAGATTATTATAGTTTATAATAATATATAAAAGTTCTTATTAAAAGTAAACTCTAAAGAGTAAGTAGTAAACTATATAGTCTTAGTATATTATTATCTTTAATATTAAAGATATTTATAAGTACTAAAGTAAAAGCCTTTTATTATAGTACTAATTAAGTAAATTTATATAGATCTTATTATAGCTTACCCTAATAAAAACTTAATATTTATATTACTTATAAGGTCTTATTACTAGTATAGAATATTAATAAATATAATATAATATATATAAAACTATTCCTACTATAAGGCCTATAAGTTAAGAAAGTTATATTAAGGCTTACTTTAACTAATTCTAATAGTAAATTAATATTAGTAATAGATCTTAGTAGACTTTATAATAGAGTTACTAGCTTATACTAGTAAAGAGCTATAATATCTAATAGTTATTATTAACTACTTATTAAAATTTATTTAACTAGAGACTATAACCTTTATAATAGTAAATAAATATATTATATAATTCCTTTTTTACTAATAATATTTTTATAAGTTTTTATTATAAATAATTAGTAACTATAATTCTAACTAAGTAAATAAGTTCTAGTATATAATTTATTAGCTAATAAGTACTAAATAACTTCTCTTTACTATATACTATTCTTAAATAAATAGTAATATAGAGAGGGTAAATTAAAAAGTATAGGCTATTTTATATATTTTAATATTATATTTATAATTTAACTAAGTATAATAACTCTTAATAGTATAATAAATATTAAATAATAAAGACTTCTTAATAATAAGTATAAGCCTAAACTTCCTCTTATATAGTTATAATAAGGATCTTATATAACTATACCTTATTCTTATAATACTATTTAAGTTATTATTAGGCTATACTAGAGTATTTATAAAATAGATTTACTAAGGTATTAAACTTACTTAGGCTATAATAGCTTTTACCTAATAATAATAAAAGGAGTTAGTTAATAGGGCTTAATAACTAATAAAGATATTTTAAAAAGATAATTAAGTCTAGCTCTTATTATAGAATATTATAATATTATATCTTAATAAGAAACTTAACTAGGTTTACTTTAACTATATAATAATAAATATATTAATATTATTAATTATAATATTTAATATATTAGGGAACTTATATAAGACTTTTTATATAGACCTTATTAAAAGGACTACTAATAACCCTCTTTCTTTTTAAGCTTATAATAATTAAGTACTAGAGCTAATATTAGTAGATAATAGTACTAGTTCTATACTAATACTAGAATATTATATTAAAAAAATATTATATATATAAAACTAGTATAGTTATAATAAGGTATAAGAGGTATTAATAAAATAGCTTAGTTATTAAATACTTATATAAGAATTTTTCTTTATACTAAAGAATTATAAGGTATTTTATAATTTTAAGGTAAAATAAGATAATCCTTATATAAATAATAATTTATATATAATATAATACTAAACTATTTTTAAGTAATACTATTATAATAAAAATATAGTAATAATTTAAAAATAAATTATACTTAAAAGTATTTATTTTATATTTATAATACTATATTATAAAGAGCCTTAACCCTAGACTTATAATTTTACTAGGTCTATACTTAGCCTCTTAGTATATATAGTTTATATTTATATAATTAAAATAAAACTAAAGTAAAAAAATAAAAAAAAAACTTTTTTAGTATTAAAAGATATATACTAGTATTATAAAGAAAATATATAAAAAAAATATAAAAATATAAATAGCTTATTAATAGCTATAACTAAAGCCTTAATTATTATAAGGTAGGGGAGAATTTTAATAGTTCTAGCTTAAATTCTAGTTAAAGGGGGGGAGCTCTTTTACTAAAGGAGAGTAAAAGTAATAATATAAAGAGTAATAGTAAGAGGGGAAGTAAGAGAAGTATAAGTAATAATAATTATTATAATAATAATAAGAAAAGTCCTAATTATAAGAATTATAATAAAAGAATAAATACTATTAATTATTATTATAATACTTAATAGTATAATAATAAGGGGTTTATAATAATATAAAGGTAGTTAATATACTTTTTTAGAATATATATTATTTAGCTTATATTTAGTAAGTATTATATAAAAAATAGTTAAAGGACTTATAGTAAGAGTTTAGAAGCTAGCTTATATACTAGTAGTTAGTATATTAATAAAGAAGCTTATATTATTCTAAGTACTATAATTATAAGAGAAGAAGAGTAAATATAACTTAGGATTTAGGTAATATAAGACTTAGTATAGGCTAGGGGGTAAAGATATTAAGTATAATACCTAGGTTAGCCTTAGTAATATTAAGAGTATTATTAAAGTAATATATAGTATAAGTAAAATCTACTAAAGTAATAAAGAACTTATACCCCTTTTTATACTTTTTACTAATAACTAATATACTAATAACTATACTATTCTTAATTAGCTTAATTATATTAAAAGTAATATAATAAAGATAAGGATAATTAGTAAAAAGTATATACTTATATATATATATATACTTCTTATTATAGTAAGCCTAATAAGTATTATTAGATATTAGTATATATTTAAACTTTATTAAATAAATAAAGGTATTAAGGTATATAATATATAAAAAGTTAACCTTCTATATTATATTAAATTCTTTATTATTTAAGTTATTAGAGATAAGGATATTACTTATAAAGTAGTAAATATAAGTATACCTTAAAGGGCTAGTATTATTATTATTATTAAATAGTAAAGGGGGAGGGGTACTAGCTATTATAAATATAATATAATAAAGTTATAATAGTAAAGTAAGAATTAGGTAATTTTAAGGTAATAATAGTAGTTTTTTAAGATAATTTAAGGTAAAATTATATAAATAATTATATAAATATAAATATTTATAATATAAATATTAAAAAAAAAAGTTAGACTATAAAGAAAAGAAAAGAATAATAAATATAATAGCTAATAATAAGTATAAGTACTAGCCTTTTACTAATATCTTTTAATATATTCTTATAATACTAGTATAAATCTAATATTATAATAACCCTTTAAGTATAACTTAATTAGTAAAGTAAACTATAATAAGTATATAATATTCTTAATTAATTATAGTAAGTAAGAAGATAAGGGGTATAAAATAGTTACTAAGGTATATAGTAAGGGTAAAATAGTATATATTATATAAACCCTATTATAACCTAGTAATTATCTTACTTTTAATATAATTATATAGAAAATTCTATAAGGCTTATATAGAAAATTCTATAAAATATATATAACCTTATATAACTATATAACCTTACTATAATAACTTATAATAATAGTATATATAATATATACTATTATTAGTACTAGGTAATAGAATCCCTAATAGTATAACTTATAATACTATATAATATCTTATATAGTATTATAATAGGGAATAAGTAAAAGAGGGGCGTATATAATAGACTTAGGCTAAACGCCTATACCTAGTATTACTAAGCTATAGGCTAGTAGGTCTACGCCCTTAGTGTGGACTATTAAAACCTATAAGTAATAGCTAAGTATAGGGAGAACTATATTCTCCTTCTTTCCTTCTCCTTAAGAGAATTAATAACTATTATAACACTTATATATAGATACTATAAGGCTAGTCCCTAATATAGGGTAACTAATAATAAGTATATATCCCTATTTTATACTCTATACTTTATATATATATAGCTATAACTTACTATATCTAATCTAGAAGGTTTTTGCTTTTGCTTATGGATTGGTGAAAGAGGACTTTACTATTAGTTAGCTGCTGTTTACTAGTCTTTTGGAGTAAAAGGAGATACTATACCTCGACTGTAGCAAGCGTCTAACATTAATAGTCACGATAGTGGTTATTTATGATCTTTAGTCTTATATTTATTGATCTATATCAGATCTGCCGCGGTATATCTGAAGTGATGAATTACATCTTGCGCCTGACTGATATCGTATCCCAGATGCCGGCCCTACCTCCGTCCTGTTAATGCGCCGTGAAGTTTAAATCAAGAAGAAACACTAGACTAGGCATTGTTGACTTGGTAAATCTTGAGCGGCGTGCCGTGGTCGTCTGCATTTCGTTGCTTTAGCTCATGTGCATGTCCATGTCGTTGCCATTCGGGGTAAGAGCGGAAGGTATGTCCGCGCTTGAGATAGTTTCGGCGCCTTCAAATACCGGTGGAGATTGTTGCAAATTGCGGAGAGTGGATTCGGCACCATGGCTGACTAGTCGTGCTTGTCGAAGATTCTCTGAGCAGAGGAAGAAGCCCTCGGTAGCTTTCACGAGGTATGACTGGAGCCCTTTGCTTTCCAAGCAAATTTGTACGTTGCTGAGGGGGTAGTGGTTTTCGATAAATTTGGCCCAGCCTCGGGCCGCCGCCTGAATGTGCTCATCTTCACTGATCTTGCGCCAACCAATACCGAGGTGGAGAGTAAATTTATCGATGACTGGGCCATGAGATTCCGGAGCAGGCGCCGCGGGTGATACATTTCCAGGACTAGTCGCAGCCGATGCTTCGTCGCTTCCGATGCGCTGCAATTTGTGGTTTCGAATGTCGACTTGGGTAGCTTCGAGCTGGCGCTTAGCATCTGCTTCTGCCGCGGCGTTTCTTTCTTCCATCCAGGTGCCTGATTGGGTGCTGGCATCGGCAACATAGCCGGAGTTGGGCTTGATCAGTGTCATTCCTTCGCCGTAAACCCAATCGTCTTGCGGCTCAACTATAAGCTCGGGGGGCACATCAGGCTCGAGATTGCCGCCAGCCTCGTCACGGGATCGTTTTCTGCCTTTCGAGGCGGCGGATATGTTGAGAGGCTGCGATTGAATCTGCGTCTGGATATGAGGCGGCGCGAAAATCGACCCGGTAATTTGGTTCGAGAGCGATGGCTGGGCGAGGGCCAGCACAGGAGACGCGGAAGTGAATTGGCGCTGCAAGGAGGCCATGCTCTACGTGGGTTGCGTTTTGGGCTATCGCTGTTGTGTTAGTGTTCAACGTTTCATCAAACCAATGTATGCGTCCCGTATCTGTGTGGTGAGAGGCGATGTTGACGTTCGTAGTCCTTCGGGGCGGACACGTGCTATGGAACGTCGGGGGTATGCAGACTGGCGATGTGAGGCAGATCAAGTACGTGGTACGATAAAAATGTACAGCAGAGACTGAAAAGCCGGAATCAAGTTATCCGTCACAAATATGGCGGGCAGTGGGTGGCGGACGGATGGGCTCGTGCGACGGTGCCTGTGTATTGCTGGAGCAAGAGTTTCGGTCGTGGAGCAAAGCAGTGCTATGAAGGATGAAATGCTGTTGAAAGATTGGTGGCCGGGTGCGGCTATGTACAGAGCAGCAACACTGATGAGCCCAATTGTTATGCGAGGTGGGGTTCTAGGCTCTGATTAGTTAACTCTAGCGGGGCACAAGATATAGTAGGCTAAGTTATCACGTGACATAGTAATTAAATATAGAAATAGTATTAGTTTAAAAGTAAAAGAGGCTATAGTATTAAGACTCTAAGAGATACTCTTCTAGAGTAGTATATTTAATATACTATATAAATCTATTTTTATAATAAGTATATTAATAAGTATTTCTATTTATATATTACTATTTTATAATTTATATAGTATTATATATTAATTACTAATAGATTTTTTTAAGGTACTTAAGTTTATAAATAAATTATTTAATTATTAAAAATATCTTTTAAAATAGTATAATATTAGATTTTTTTTATTTATTTATTATTATATATATATACTACCCTTACTACCCTTACTACCCTTATTATCTTTTATAAAAGCTTTTAATATTTACTAATTTAATTAAAAAATATATTTATATTAATATATATATAATTAATTAAATAAAAAGTTATTTTATATTAATAATTATTATATTTATAAAGTTAATTTTAATTAAATTATATATAATTATAAATAATAAATATTTAGTTAATATAACTAATAAAAATTAAGTCTTTATATATTATAAACTTAACTTCTATTATATCTATATCTATAGAGTTACTAGTTCTAACTAAGCTATATATAGCTATAAGTAGCTAGATTCTAGCTAGTACTAGCTAGTAAGAATAAAGCCTTTATACACTATATATCTAACCTCTTTAAGTCTAATAAGTGGTAGTAATTACTAATAATAAGCGTGTGGCTACTAGGACTAGACTATTAATCTAGTCCCCGGGTTACGCCCACGTTACTATTAAAGACTAATTCTAACTACTAAACTAGGAGCATTATTAGGGGTAATATTAGTACTAACTAAGTATAAGTACTACCCCTAAGCCTACTAAATTAACTAAACTATTAGTATAATTATAACCTATAGTAACTATATAATACTAATACTAATTAACTAGGTAATAGCTATACTTTTTACTAAGCTATATAGTAATTTTATCTATAGGCTCGTTACGAGCTATAACCTTCTAGCTACTAGCTCGCTATAAGCTGTAACCTTCTAGCTAGTACTAGCTGTGACCTTTCTTATCTTCTTCTTATATTTTCTTTACCTTCTTCTTATACCTTTTTTACTTTTCTTATACCTAATTCTAGTTATAAGCTTATTATAAAGCCTTAATTAGCTATAATAGTATAAGTACTTTTAAGTATAATAACTATATTAATAAAATTAAAAGTACTATATATATAATTTTTATAAAAAGACCTTTTTATTATAAAATTAATTATTTTAATATTTTTAAATACTTTAATATACTATTAAGTATAAATTATAAATAACTTATTAATTAATTCTTATAACTAACTTATTAATAATATTAGTAATTAATAATAAAAACCCTATTTATAACTTATTAATTCTTAAATTATTATATTTAAATTTATTAATTATTATACTAAGCCTTAACCTTAATTATTATATTAATTAACTTAAATATATACTTTAGTTAAAGAACTAGATAATATAATACTAGGAGGGTTAATTTTATACCTTAGAAGGTAATTATTATAACTTTAAGGGCTATATTTAAAACTAAAAGCTATAGATTTATAACCTTTATTACTAGACCTAGGGGCTATTACTAGTATACTACTATACTAAGCTATAACTACTATTAGTATAAACCTTATACTTACTAATAGCTAGCTAACTAACCTTTATATACTATATATCTAACCTCTTTAAGTCTAATAACTTCTTTTAAATTTAATAAGTAATAATAATTACTAATAATAAATATATAATTACTAAGACTAAATTATTAATTTAGTTCTTAGGTTATATTTATACTTATATTACTATTAAAGACTAGTTTTAACTACTAAACTAAGTAAATTATTAAGGGTAATATTAATATTAACTAAGTATAAATACTACTTCTAAGCCTACTAAATTAACTAAATTATTAGTAAATATAATTATAACTTATAATAACTATATAGTACTAATACTAACTAACTAACTAGTTAATAGTTATACCTTTTATTAGACTAAAAAATAGTTTAAATATTATAATAATTTAAAAAATATTATTAAATAAGCCTTTATTTACTTTTATATTAATATTATATTAATATCTTTAGAAAGTAAGTAAATAGTTATTTATATATATAAAATAATTAATAAATTTACTTAAGAAAAAATAATAAAAACTAATATATATTATATTTAATTTTATAAATATCCTTTTATTTTTACTAATTTTTATTTTAAGCTTAAAATAAACTCTTATTAATTCTTAAATAAAATATTATTAATATTAAAAGTTTTAAAAATTATAATAAATAATTTTAATATTTAGTATTTTACTTAAAACTTATATAAAAGTAGTCTTTATATATAAATAATATAATTAAAGTCTTAACTTATATTAAAATAACTTTAATTATCTTATTAGGAATAATAATATAATTATTATATAATTATTATATAAATACCTTTAACTATATTTAAGCTTTTTTATTATTAAAATCTTAATATATATTTTTAAATTAAGACTTATATACTTTAAACTATATTTTATAGTTATTTAAACTTTATATATTTAAAATAAATATATTTTATAAAATAAAAAAATAAAATAAAATTAATATAAATATTATATTAATAAAAATAATAATTTAGTTTTTAATTATAATTAAGCTTTTAATATTAAATTATTTATAAATAAAAATAATATATAAATAACTTATTTTACTTTTAAAAAATAATATTAAAAAAACTATTTTTAAAATAAAGTCTTTTTAAAATTAAAAACTAAATTAATAAACTTAGTTAATAAATTAAATAATAATAAAAATAAAATAAATCTAATAAAAAGCTTAATAATCTAAAAACTAAATTAACTAAAATTTAAAAATATAATAAATATAATAAGAAAAATATAAACTTAAACTTTAATTAAAATATAAAAAATAACTTAAAAAATTTATTTAAATTTATTAAAAAATACTTTAATTTTATAAAAAGAATATTAAAAAATTAAAAAATATATAATAAAATATATAATAAATTTAATTTTAATATTAGTTTAATAAAATTAAAGATTATTAATATAAATAAAAGAGAAAAAAAATAAAAATTTTTATTAAGAAATTCTTTTCTTTTTTTATAAAAAATAATTTAAATCTAAACTTATTAAAAAATTACTTAAAAACTTACTTATTATAGAATATTATTAAGATTTTAATATAAATTATAAAAAAAAATAAAAAATATTTTATATAATTATATAATTTAAAATACTTTAAGTTTAAATAAAGTTTTTTATAGTCTTTTAAAAACTCTTAGCTTTTTTATTTATATATATTAATAAAATTATTTAATATTTTCTTAGAAACTAGTTATTTCTTAGCTAAGTATTAAACTAAGAATATAGTAAAATAAGATTAAATATATTTTTATATAAGTAATAAGTTCTTAGATTTAACTTAAGAAAGTACTAATATAAATAAGGTTTAAAGAATATTTACTATATACTACTCTATTATACCTAAGTAAAAGATTATAATAGTTTTATAGTACTAGTATTATAAGATAAATATATTAAGGACTAGCCTTATAGTATCTATATATAAGTATTATAATTATTATTAATTCTCTTAAGAAGAAGAAGAGAAGAAGAATAAAGTTCTCCTTATACTAGGCTACTACTTATAAGTCTTAATAGTCTACGCCCCTAGTATAGACCTACTAGTCTATAGCTTAATAATAATAGATATAGATATTTAACTTAAGTCCTTTATAAAATATAATATTTTTTTTATACTTAATTATCTAGTATAGTATAAATAAATAATAAAATAAAGTAATTATATAATTTAAAATAACTAATTTATATATATATTAAGAGTTAATTAAATATAAAATAAAAATATTATAAAATAAATATAATAAAATAATAAAATATAATAAATATTATTATTAATAATAAATAAATATAATTTAAATAACTTTATAATATATTTATTATAAACTTAATTTACTTTATTTAAACTTAGACTTAAATATAAGTAAATCTTTTTTTATAATAAACTTAACTTAGACTTTTAATAATTATAGGCTTATATTACTTATCTTTTTCTTTTATCTTTTTTAATCTTCTTTTTTCTCTTTTTTTTTATTTTTAATTAATATAAAACTATTAAAGTATTAATAATAAACTATAATAAATATAACTAAATATAAACCTTTAATAAAAGGTTTATAAGTATAAACTTATTTAAAAAAAATAAGCTTTTAAATAAAACTATTATAAAAATAATATAATTATTAAATATAATAATAATAATAAATATAATAAAAATATTAATAATAATAATAAATAAGTTAATATTATTTATAAAGTAAGTTTAGTTTTAATTCTTTTTAATAAAATTCTTTTTAATTCTAAAATATATATAATATATTTTTAATTAAAATATTAAAAGTTAATATAAATATATATTATATTTAAATTAAGTTTAATATTATTAAAATATTATTAAGAAAAAGTAATAATAATAAAAATTATAATTAATATAATTTATAAATAATTAATAATAAATTTATAATAAAATAATATTATTTTATTTTAATATATATAATATAAAAA
>JAAHCF010000837.1:0-14444 GCA_038367545.1 Beauveria asiatica | reverse complement strand
ACTGAAGTAAATAAAAATCTTAAAATATAAAAAAAGGTTATTTTAATAATTATATATATATAAAAGACTAAATTAAAAAAAGGTTAAAGTAATAAGTATTTAGTAAAAGAGGAGTCTTTAAAGAAAAGAAAAGGCTTAATATATAGTTAAAATTTTACTTTATTATTTTCTTTAATAATAAAACTTATAAGATTTTCTTATAAAAAACCTTAAATCTAAAAAAAAAGATTCTAAAAAGACTATAAGAAGTTAAATAAGCTTATTATATTAGTTAAATTTAACTACCTTTAGGGTTTACTTATAAAGAATAATATAAAAAGATAAAGTCTTTTTATAGTTTTAAAGAATAACTTTTTTACCTTTTTTATATTTAATTTTTATTATTTACCTTATAATTAAGAGCCTTATATAGTTTTTCTTAGTCTTTAATAATATCTTTATTTAATATAAAACCTTTAATAACTTAATAAGTAATAATATTATTAATTATTTAAGCCTTTATTTAATATTATACTTTTTTAACTTTATAAACCTCCTAATTAGGAGTTAATAAATATTTTATATATATATTATACTCTTAAAAGGACTATACTTTTATTAGTATTATAAACCTACCTAATAGTCTTATAAATAATAATAAATACTTTATATATTTTAACTATTTTCTTATTTAGTAATAATTATATTATATATTATTATTATTATAATAAGAAGAGTTATATTTCTTTAAAATACTTAAAAAAGAAGTCTAGTATTAAATTACTTATAAAAAAAGATAAGTAAATAATATAATTATTCTTTATATTATTCTAATAAATTATTTATAAAAAAGAACTTAATTACTTATTAAGTTAATTAAAATAAATAAAGTTATTTATATTTTAAATATTATAAAGAAATATATAAACTAAAAGCTTAATTTTAAAAAGGTTATAAATACCTTTTTATTAATAAAAAAGAGTATAAAAAATACTAATTATTATACTTTTATAGTTCTTAATATAAAAAAAAGAACTAGTTTAATTAGTTAAAAGCTAATATAATAATTATAACTAAAGTAATTTTAAGAAATTAAAGAACTAGTAATTTAAGTTATTTTAAAATAATAAATATAACTTAATATTTTATATAAAATACTTATTATTTTTATTAATTATTAAAGAATTATAAAGATATTTATTAGTTAATACTTAGCTAATAATTTATTAAAAGAGGTTAATAAAATAAGATATCTTTTAATTTTAAATAAATTTATCTTAAAAAAATAAGATATTTTTATTAATATAAGTAAAAAGTATTAGTTTTTTAAAATATAAAAGACTTAAATTTAATTTAATACCCTTTAAAAGTTTATAAAGAAATTAAAAAATATTACTTTTATATATATAATTATAAAAGTATTAAAGCTATTTTTACTTTTTAATAAAAATAAGAATAAGTTAAAAACCCTTTAAGTTTATTAGATTTTAAAGGAATTATAAGAATATATAAATATATTTAATATATTTAAAATAAAAATTATTTTAAGATATAAAGAAACTAATTATATAATTAATCTTAAAGAGGGGATTATACTTTTATATAGTCTTATATACTTTCTTTTTCTTTAAAAATTAAAGACCTTTAAAGAATTTATTAATAAAGTCTTAAAAAGAAAATAGATTTATTACTTTATTAGTCTTATTAGATTATTTATTTTATTTATTTTAAAATTAAATAAAATACTTTAATTATATATTAATTATAAAGGTTTAAATAAAATTATAAAGAAGAATTAGTATCTTTTATCTTTAATTATAAAAATCTTAGATTATATTTTAAGAGTAAAGTTCTTTTTTAAGTTAGATATTAAAAATACTTATTATTATATTTAAATTAAAAAAAAAATTACTTTTAATAGTTAATATAATTATTATAAGTTCTTTATTATACTATTTAAACTAATAAATACTCTAATTACTTTTTAAAATTATATATATTAAATAATAAAAAATTTACTTAATAAAATTTATATAGTATACCTTAATAATATTCTTATATTCTTTTAAAACTAAAAAAAGTATATAAAATACTTAAAAAAGATATTAAATAAGTTAAGAAAAGCTAAATTATATATAAAGTTATTAAAATATATCTTTTATAAATTTAAAATAAAGTTTTTAAGCTTTATTCTTTTAAAAGAGGGAATTTAAATAAATATATTAAGAATATAAATAATTTAAAAGTAACTAGAACTAAAGACTTTTTAAGAAATTTAAGTATTTTTAGGTTTTTATAATTTTTATTATTAGTTTATTAAAAATTACTTATAAAAAGTCTTATTATTTATAGCTTAATTAAAAAAACTAATAAAAAGTAAAAAACTAAAGAGAGTTAACTTTAATATAATTAAAAAGTATATTTTTAATAAGTTAAAAATAGCTTTTTAAAGTATACCTTTTTTCTTATATTATAATCTTAAAAAAGAAGTTAAGTTAAAAATAGATACTTTTAAAAATAATATCTTTAATATTATTTTATAAATAAATAAAAAAAGCTAATATTATTTTATTATATTCTAATTAAAGAAATTTATTAAGATAAAGTAATAATATATAATTAATAATTAGGAAATACTTATAATAATTAAATATTTTAAAAAATAAAAATAATACTTAAATAAAGACTAGTTAATTAAAGTTTAGTTTAATTATTATAACTTATAAAGTTTTATAAGTACTTTTAAATTAAATAAAAGGTAAATAAAATAATATATATTTTTTATATTATTTTAACTTATAATAAAGTATTAGGCTAATAAGATAAATCTTACTAATACTCTCTTAAAATAGCTTAATTATATATTAAATAAAGGCCTTAATTTAAAGTTAGTTAATAACTTATAAAAGAAAATAATATTTATAACTATAATTATAACTTAAAATAAAGGTAAATAAAGAATAAATTTATTTATATTTAACTCTATAAACCTAGGTAAGATATTAAAAGTAGGTTAAGAACTTATAAATTACTTATAAAATAGCTCTTTACCTAATTAAAAAAAGAATTAATAGTAATTTAATAGCTTAAAAACCTATATACTTATTATAATTATAAATATATAAATATATAAGATTTTAAATATAAATTTATATATTATTATTTTATATATTTAAAATAAAGACTTAAGTTATTAAAAGAAAAAGTAATTAACTACTAGAGTTAAAAGGTATTTATAGTAAATTACTAATATAAGATTATTTTAGTTTAAAAGGAGGATTTATATCTTAAAAAATCTAAACTTAGTTTATAAACTATTATAGACTTATTATAATAATCTATTAATAAAATATTTTAGTATTAACTAAATAATAAACCTTTTATATTAAAACTTTCTCTAGTAAAATATATAAAAAGATATAATAGATTATATAATTATATATATAATATATTAAGTTATTATAATAAAATAATATAAACTATATAATAAATTAAGGTTATTACTAATCTCTTTAAAACCCTAGTTATAATTAATAATAAACTTTATTATAAAACTATTATTAGTATATATTAAAATTAAATAAATAAACTTAATTTTAATTATTATTAATAAATATATAAAATATAATCTCTTTTTTATAATAAATACTAATATAATAACTATATAACTAATAAAGCTATTTTATAATAAAGTTAAATTATTATATAATATACTTAATAATATTATTTTAAATTAAAGATTCTTATTTATAAATAAATTTTAGTTAAAGTTATATAATATTTTAAATATTTAATATTAACTATTTACTATATTTTATCTTTAAATAAATAAATAAATAAAAAAAATAAACTAAATATTAAAATATTATTTATACTATTTTATAATAAAAGTATAGTATAACTAACTATACTTATTAATAATAATTTAGTATATATATAATAATATATAAAGTAATATAATAAGTAATTTTTTATTATATTTATTATTTAGATATTATTCTAAACTTAAGATTTAAGTTAAAACTAACTTTATAAGAGAAGGGCTATTAAAGCTAAGAACTTAAATAAAAAAATTACTAAAGTTTAAAAAGAAAATAAAAAAATACTAATAATAAGTAATATAATAATAAGTATATAATTATAACTAATAATATTAGTTACTTAAATTATCTTAAGGAGATTTAATTATATTATTTATAAAGAATTTTAAGTTTAAAGTAATATAAAGTAAATTAGTATTATAATATATTATACTATTATAAGTACTAAAGAAAATTAGTATATAAGTATATTAATTAGCTTTATTAGAGTAATATTTTTAAATTTATAATATATTCTATATTAGTTTATTAGAGCCTTAAAAAGAAGAACCTTATAAACTATTATTAATACTAAAGCTTAATAACTTAGAAGAAGAATAAGAAGTTAAGAATATTATAATATATAAAATTATAAATTAATTAATATTTTTCTTAATAAAATAAAAAAGATAATTAGTAAAATATAATAAATAATTAATAAAAGAAAACCTAATAAATATATAAAATTATTTATAAGACTATTAATTATAAATTAATAAAAACCTATATAAAAAAAGGAGACTAAGAAAAACTAAATAATATTATCTAAATTTACTAAATTATATTAAACTTATAAAAAATAAAAAAGAAAAATAAAAGAAATTAATATAAAATAATATATATTTATTATATTATTAAATTATAAATATAAATTATAGTCTTTTTTAATTTATTAGTATTAGTAAAAAAAGCTATTAATAATAATATTAAATATTTTTATTACTAATTATATTTAACTAGCTTTTAGTTAAGATATAAAGAATCTTAAATAGTTAGTTAAAGTTAAGAGACCTAATCTTTTATTTAAATAAAAGTCTATTTATAGGTATTAAGTATTAAATAATACTATACTTAAGTACTTTATTTAAGTTAAATAATAACTTAATAAGGAATTAAAGATCTTACTTTAGTATTCTTTATAATACTTATAAAGTTATATATATAATAATAATAATTATAATAAGAGTTAAAATTTTATATAAGACTTAAAATTATCTTAATTAGTTATTAATATTAAATAAAATTAAAAAGAAAATTTAAACTATTATTATAAAAATATATATATTATATATATATATTTATAATAATATAGTTAAGCTAATTATAATTAGTTATTATCTTATAATATATTTATAAGAAGGTTAATTAAGATTAGGAAATTTATTAATAAAAAAAAATATATATAAATAAATAGCTTTTTTAATTAAGGTAATAATAAGTATATTACTAAATAGTAATAATATAGTTAAAAGAATATTATATAAAAAAAAAACTTAAGAAAATTACCTAATTTTATAAGTACTTAATAATTCTTAATTAATAAAAATAAATATTATATATAAAAGTAATTAATATTATTTATAAATCTTATTTAGTTAAATATAATAATAATTAAACCTTTATTTAGATTATTAGAGGATATTTTATTACTTAACTATAAAAGATACTTTTTTATATTAAAGTATTTTAACTTATTATTAAGGAAATTATCTTCTTTTTTATTATTAAAATCCTTATTAATATTAAAAAAACTAATAAAAGTACCTAGTATATTTATAAATAAAGAGACTATAAAAAGTAACTTAATAATAATAAGATATTATATAAAGTTAATTTAAAAAAATTTAAATATAAAGTTATTAACTTAAGTAAGAGTTACTTAAATAATATTTATATTTATTTTATTATATTAATAAATAAATATATTAATAACTTTTATAAGTTATTTTTTATTTTTAAATAAAAGAATAAAAATAAAATAATTTAATATAAATATATAATAAATATTTTCTAAAATACTTTAAATATAAAACTCTTCTTATAATTTATTAATAATAAATATTAGTTAAGGATTTAGTAAAAGATATATAATTATAAGTTTAATAATAAGCTATATATTAATAGCTTTTTACTTTACTTTAATATTTTAAAAGGCTAATAATAAAATAAACTATTAAGCTTAAATAAGCTAATTAAAAAAACTAATTAATATTAGTATTAAAGTAATATTAATAGGCTAGCTTAAGGTAGTTTATATAATAAAAGTAACTTTAAGAATAAAAAAATAATATTTTACTTTAGACTTTTAGTTTAAAAGTTATTTAATAATTAATAAAAAAAGGAAAAAAAAAGACTATAAATTAATATATTTCTTAACCCTTTAAGAAATTAAAAGCCTATATATATATAATTTTATTAAACTAATTTAAAGTATTAACTAAAAAACTAAAAAACTAAATAATAATATTAGTTATAAATAAAATAACTAAACTAAAAACTATACCTAAAGTTATAAATAAGGGTATAATAAAGTTATTTATAGGTTTATTATTAAAAAAGATTATTATAAAAGAAGAAAAAAAATCCCTTATATAAGAATAAGTATAAAAACTTATTTAAAAAGGAGTTAAGCTAGTTTAAAAACCTTAAAAATAATATAATATACTTTATATTAAAAAAGAACTTTATAAAAAAAAGATTACTTTAGACTTATTAATAAGGTTTATAAAATAAACTTTATAAGAAATATTAGCTATAAATATAATAATAAAAGTAAAAGTAAATAAATAAGGTAAAAAGGTTTTTAAAAAATAAAATAAAAAAGGTTATAAAAAAAAAGAAATTTAATTTTAAATTAAAAAAAATATAACTCTTATATACTTATTTATTATTATTAATTAATTAAATAAAAATATTATTATTTATAATAATAAAAATAAAATAAATATATTATTATAAAATTTATATAAGATTACTTAATTTATAAGTATAAAAAGTATATTAAAGTTTTTATAAAAATCTTAAGAATTTAATTTAATTTTAAAAAAGTTATTAATATTTAATAAAATACTTATTAAAAAAAGATAATTATAATACTTAACTTATATTATTATTAATAAGTATAAATAAAGTATAAAAAGATAATAACTTAATAATAAATTATTAATTTTATAATTATAATAAAATTAGTTAAATTAATTATAATTTAATAATTTATATATTTTAGTTTATTAGTATATATATTTATTATTAGTTTAATTATAATTTAATAAATATTTAAAGTTAAGTTATTAACTTAATAAATTAATAAAAAAGGCTTTATTTAGTTTATTATTATTATTAAATTACACTAATTAGACTTATATATCTATCTAGTCCTACTACTATTTATAAGTAAAGGAAAAACTAGAGTCCTTAGAGGAAAACCCTTACCTCTTTAAGTATCTTTAGTCCTATATTAGCTTCTAGTAAGGGTCTATAAGGCCCCTCTTCTTAATTAAGTTTCCTAGGGGGTGGCTATTTAGTTTATAGATTATAGGTTTTCTTAGGCTTAGCTTAGGGTCACGTCTATATATTAGTCCTTATAGCTTTAGCTACTACTATTATCCTAAGGGCATAGGGGGGGCTAATTTCTATCTCTCTAGCTAATCTAGTTAATCTAGCTAATTAGTATCTATAAGGGAAATATATATTCTCTTAGGGCCGCGCTACCTCCTAGTTAAGACCTTATTATCTTTAGGGTAGGCTAGTTAGTACTTCCTTTTCTTATATACTTATTATTATTATATTTATATTTATTATTATTCTATAAATAGTATATAGGTATACTTAGTAACCTATAAGTTAGGATTATATTAGGGTCTTACTAGCTACTATTCTATCCTAGTCTACTAATAGCGTAATTAACTTAATAGCTACTTATTAGATTTTCCCTAGCTAATTTATTATTATTAGTAGCTAGTTAGTAAAAATAAAGGAGGCTTAAATCCTTAATTCCTAGCTTCTTTTCCTTTTTTTAATAATTATAATTATTATATATTTTTTTTCCTTTTTACCCTCTTTTATCCTTTACTACCTCTATATACTATCTAATTAAGCCTATAGTATTCCCTATTTATAGATTTAAGTTAACTATATATAATAAGCTTTATACTACTATTACTACTAATAAGTAAGTAATTCCTTTCCCCCTAGTTTAGTATAAGCTAGCCTTAATCTTAGCCTAATCTAGCTAGTTTTAACTAACTATTCTACTCCCCCTACTACTACTATAGTAAGTAACTATTTACTTATTATTCTTATTATAACTACTAATTAGGCTAGCCTTACTATTATTCTACCTTTAAGATTTCTAGGGGTAAAGAGCTCCCTCTTTAGGAGAACCTTAAGCCTAAGTAGGGTAACCCTTAAGATACCCCCTATAGCTACTATCTTAGCTAAATAAAAATATCTAGTAAGTTAACTTATTTCTAGCCTATATATATATATTACTCTTTAGTTAATCCTAAGTCTATTTTACTAATAAGTATAACTAGTACTAGCTTATATACTAAGTATATATAAATAAAATAGTACTACCCTTATATAAGTTCCCCTTATTTCCTAGTTAATCTTAATCTTAATAATAATAAGTACTAGCTCTAGTTAAGCCTATTATAATTACTATTTAAGCCTAGTTATAAGAGTACCTTAGCCTTATTATAAGTAAAACTCTAGCTAACCCCGCTTTTTAGCCTTTAATATTAGTAGTAACTTAGGCCTACTATAATATAGGTGGTCTTACTACTAAGGAGGCTTAGGATTAGGCTTATACCACTAGTAGGGCTATTCCTACTATTACTATCTCTACCACTACTAGTATTACTCCCGCCGCCACTCCTACTACTCCTAGTACTACCTTAGCTCCCGCCCCTACTAACCTTACCGCCCCCACTAACCCCTCTACCCCTAGTTAGCCCCTAGCCTTAGTTAACTAAGCCTTACTCTCTAAGATACTCTTAGAGTTATACACTATCTCTTACTACCTAGGATTACTTATTAATACCGCCTCTACCCTATATTATTCCCCCTATAGCCCCCCCTCTAGCTTAATACCGCTGCCGCCTTATCCTCCTCCCCGCCCCCCCGTTACTAGCGCCCCCACTATAGGCCCTAGTAACTCCTAGGGTACTACTACTAGCCTAGAGCTAAATAAGACTAGGGGTCTCCTAACCCCTAAATAACCTATTTATAATTACTAAGGGCCTAATTAGACCCCTTTTTTTATTTTTAGTAATAAGACTAATATTTAGCCTAGTTAGCCCCTTTTTAGCCTTAATAAGGCTCTTACTCTAGTTTAATTTAGTAATAAAATCTATATTTTCTTTATCTAACTCTCTCTTAACTTAGCCCCTAGTTAGCCTTAATTATAACCTTATTTTTATATATATTAGCCTCCCTTCTTTATAAACCTACTCTATAATCTTTTTACCTTTTACTAGGTTATTAAGGGTATAAAGTATATCTTATTACTCTTATATTAGTACTACCCTAATAATATCCCTTCTTATAGCTTAGTAATAGAGGAGTATATAGTAAATATCTTCTAGTTTACCCTTATATTAGTATATACTTAAGTTATAGCTTAATACTTAGTACTTATAAAGGAAAGTATTAAGCCCTATCTTCTTTATTTATAACTATATTAAGATAAAGCTAATATAATATAGTAAATAAAGGATTAGGTCTACTTTAGTCCTATATTTTACTTATAGTAGTTTATATACTAAGAAGAGTATAAGATATCTTACTCTCCTCTAGTTCTTTATCTCTTCTTACTCTTATTTTATTTACTATATCTAGTTTACCTATACCTTAAGGATATACTAGTCCCCTTCTAGGGACCCCTTATTTATTCTTAGTAAGTCTTTATAAAACTCTTATATAAGGGGTATAATTTATCTATTATAGATTTTTTATAATAGTATAAAGGAGATTACTTAAGTAGTTATATATTAGAGTTATATTATAGCCTTATTTATCTTTTATTAGTTTAAAGTCTTACTCTTCTTAGTTAATAAATAGATATTTAATAATAAAACCTAGAGTTTAGTTTTAATATAGTAGGTAGGGGTTACTTTAAAGGCTCCCCTAATAACTTATAAATACCTTACCTATAGTTTATATAAGGGTCTTACTAGGCCCTCTATAGGGCTATTACCTAGGTAGTATTATACTATAGCCTTAAAAGATATTATTAGTTAGATACCTTAAAGGTAGATATCCCTTACTTCCTTAACTTAGGGGCCTTATAACTTCCTAATAATTATATATAGGGCCTAAAGTACTAACTTTATCTTACCTAATACTACCTTAACTTACTATTCTTACCCTAGTCTTATAAAGATAACTACTCTAAGTAAATAAGTACTTATAGAAGATTCTACTATCTTATCCCTAAGTATAAGGGGGCCTAGATCTAGTATATACTTATATTAGAAGTAAATTAGCTTAAATTTTAGTATTAAAAAGCTAAAATAGTAAGTTTAGGACTACTCTTAGTATATAGACTAAGCTAACTTAAGCTTATCCTTTATTTTATTATAGTTTCTCTTTATATAAAGAAGGTTTATATTATTTATAAACCTAATAGTATATAGACCTAGGGTTACCTTAAGGGCCTTATAAAGTAAACTTATAAATAAAATAAAAAGGATTAAAGATAATAATAAGCCTTAAGGTATGCCCCTCCTTAAGGGGCGCTCCTTAGTTAAGCCTTTATTAACTTAAAGCTAGGTTATCTTATTACTAAGAAAGAACCTTATTAAGTTTAAAACTTACTCTAGGTACCCTAGGCGCTATAGCTCTTAAATAAGTAATCTATAGTCTATATTATTAAAAGTACTAATAATATCTAGCTATAGGAATAAGGTAGTACCTCCTTAGGCCTATACTATAAGGACTAATTTAACTATTATTAAGATTATTATCTTTATTAACCTCTTTCTCCTATTACCTATCTATCCTTTTAGTAAAAGCTAATAGGTTTCTACTATAGCTATAATTTAGGTAGCTAAAATCTTCTTAAATAGCTTCCTTATTATATTTAAGAGGGTTATTAGACACTAGCCTCCTACTATTTAGAGCTTATCTAAGGACTTTCTTAGTTTCTATAGTACTACTATACTCCTAGTATAATACTAGGCTAGGAAATAGCTAGTCTCTAAGAAGGTATTAAATAGCTTAGTTAGTACTTAGTATATAGGGGGGCCTAGAGCCTTTAGGAGTCTATAAGGGATCTTATTTAGGCCTAGGGTATTTTAGGCTATATAACTATATAGGGTATCCTTTACCTCTTCTTTTATAATTTATACTAGAATCTTAGATATATCTTATAGTAAGTAGGTTCTTAGTTAATCCCTTACTAGGCCTAGGTCTAGACCTAGGTTATCCTCTACTAGGGGGGGGAAAAACTTCTCTACTAGGACTTCTACCTTTTCCTCTTTTATTTATACTAATAATTTATAATCTAGTTAAGTTAGTACTAAGATTAAGTCTACTATATATCTTACTATATATCTCTTAGCTTACTAATATTACTTTTATAATACTAGGATATCCTTAAGTAAGCTTAGGTAGGTTCTCTAGGTAGCCCTTTATACCTTAGCTAAGGCGTAGGCCTAAATCTTCTATACCTTACCTACTATTTCCTAATTAACTTAGTTTCTAGACCTTTAGGCCCTATACTAGGCTTATTTTATCTCTATTACTACTTAGCTTACTAACTATATTTACTAATCTAGCTTTTAATCTTAAGTAAGTCTTACCTTAGGAATAACCTTCTTAATAATATTAGTTAGGGCTAAGGTAAGCTATTTATATACTACTTTTACTTATAAGGGGTTTATTATTAAGAGCTTAAATATAGCTAAGAGCTATATTATTATCTCTATTAATATAATACTTATATTAACCTTACCTTATTTCTTTATCTTAAAGGGGGTATTTACCCTAAATACTTAGAGTTCTAGTAGCTATAAAGAATAGTCTAAGCTATATAGATCCTAATATAGGGTTATATACTAGGGTCTTAGTACTAGGGAGGCTTAGAGGAGGTTAAGGGTACTAGTATAATAGTTATATTTATATTATATTATTATTTTTAAGGGAGTAATAAGAGTAGTCCTAATATAGGTTAAGGCCTTAATTATATTATCTATATATAAGGATTTTCTTTTATATAGGTCCTAAGAAGGATAATAGATATTAAAGTCTCTTACTATTACTTTTAAGGCTCTTAAGGCTAATAATACTTTATCTAAGAGCTAATAAGGGTCTACCTTAGGTTCTAAATAAAGATTTATAAAGAGGAGTAGGCTCTTATAGAATTAAATATAATATATATTACTCTTTATTATTCCTTCTTAAATAGATTTATTAATTCTCTTATATATATAAATAGCTATTTACCTGCCCCCCTAGAGGCACTAGTATAGTACTAATATTAGGGTAGGTAGGGGCTTACTTAGTAATACTTCTTAGATTATTATAATATCTAAGCTATCCTCTTAATAAAGGGCTAGTTATATATTATTATTATCTTTATATATATTCTAAAAAAGGATCCTTATTTATTTATCTAAACTATACTAGGTTAGTTATAATAGTATCTTAGTCTAGGCCTAGGGCTATAGGTACTATTAGTAGTAATAGGGGTAAAACCTTACCTTTAGTTAGTAAGGTAGAGGCTATAGGAGGGGCGCCTAAGGCCTAAGCCTCTTTTAGCTATAAGGTTAGTATTTCCCTTTAGATAATCCTAGTTAGTAATACTAATATTAGCCTTATAAATCTTACTTAGGGGTTTATAAAGTTAAAATTTAGTATATTTAACTAAGCTAAGAAAGGTCTTTAGCTTATTAATATAGTAGAGGAGGGGCTTACTAGGTGCCCCCTTAGGCGCTATATACTCCTAGCTCTCTTTAAAGATAAAGATACTCTTAAGGACCTTAGTGCCCTCTCCTCTCTTAGTTAATAGGACTTAAAATAAGTTAGTTAAAAGTAGTAAGCCTCTTAGGCTTAGCCCTAATACTACTTTATTATAGGGTAGTTATAAGATTATACTAGATAGTTCCCTTAGTAGTTTAAATACTTTTCCTTCTTATTATCTAACTTTATTAGGTATAGCTTTATCTTAGTATAAGACTAGTATATATACTAACTATAGTACTCTTTATTCTAATAGAATTTACTTATATAGCTATACTAGTAATATCTAAAGTACTATAAGGGCTATATTATCTTTAAGAAGGGCTTATATTAAAAAACTTAAGAGTTAAAGAAGATCCCCTACTTATATAGGTAGTTTACTATCTCTATATTATAGGTTCTAATAATAAGTAAGGCCTTTAATCTAGTATTAGTCTAGGGGTAGTATACTTTTATTATAATAATATTTACCTTATTAAATATTAAGAGTATAGGTTAGTTATATCTTATAATATCTTACTAAGTAGAACTACCTTTATAACTATAGTATATACTTATTATAAAAGAGTTACCTCTAATCTAAAGATAACCTTAACTTATAGCTTATTTTTAATATATTCTTTTACTTCTTAGTAGAAGGTTAGTATTATATCCTTAGAGGGAAGATAGTATATTACTATAGTAGTATTAGCTTAGATTACTTAGTTAATTACTATAATAATCTCTTAAGAGGAGTAGCTCTTAATCTCTATAATATATCCTTTAGTATTAATAATAAGTTCTCTCTTATACCTAGCTAAGACTAGTTTTATCTTAGGCTTAACTTAACTATAAGATATTATTATCTTAGTATAGGACTATAGCTAGGTTAGCTATAAGGGCTAAATAGCCTAGCTCTCTTTAAGTATTTATATAATTATTTTCTTTATAATAGCTTATACTATCTTTTAGTTAATTAGGGTACTAGCTCTTATTAGGGCCTTCTTAGCCTTATTATAGGCCTATATCTATTTATACTTTAACTATAATTCCTTTACCTAGTCCTTATATTTATCTTTAATTAAGAAGAGGAGCTTATTAATTATTTCTCTTTTAGATCTTAGTCTTAGTTAGGTTATAGCCACGTTAGGCTTACTATAGCGTGGTTTAATCGTAGGGATACGTCTAGGCGTGTCCCTAGTAGTAAATTATCCGCTATAACTACCCCTAGTAAGGCGGCCTTATACTATTATCGTCTAGGGGTAGATTCGTATATTCTTTAACCTCTAATAGGTTATTTTCTAATTTTTCTACTAGATTAGGCTTAATATAGTCACGTGCTATTTTCTACTTATGAAGATATATATACTTTATTTAGTTTAAAATAAAGAATAAAGTCTTAAAAAAGATTTAATATTAATTTAATAAAAAGTTAAAGTTAAGTTATAATCTTAATTATAAAAAAATATATATAAAGAAAATAATATTAAAAAAATAAAGCTTATTAAGCTTTAAACTTAAGAGTTTATAAAATATACTTTTTCTTATCTTCTAATTTTTATAATTTTATTTCTTTATTTAGCTTATTTTATATTATTATAATAATATAATTATTAATTAAATTATAAAAAATATTATTATTTATATAATATTATTTTATTA
>JAAHCF010000836.1:0-14519 GCA_038367545.1 Beauveria asiatica | reverse complement strand
TATATATTATCCTAATATATTACTAGTTAGGAGCCCTTAATAAAGTATATATAATCTTATATTTATTATATATAAATAAGTTATTTATATTACTAGATAGGGGGGAATAGATAATTATATTATTTATAGCTTTTATAATACTATAATACTATAGTATTAGTTAGATCTATCTAGTAGCCTTTCTAGTATTATATATCTAGGCCTATAGTGGAATAGTAGGTACTATTACTTTATATAATTCTTAGTAAATTAAATACTCTCCTTTATAATAATATAAATAATTATACTATTTTAATATTCTACTTATCCTCTATTTACTAGCTACTAAGGAATCCTCTATTTACTTATAATAAACCCTCTATTTACTTACTACTAAGGAACCCTCTATTCACTAGCTACTAGGGAACCCTCTATTTACTAGCTACTAAGGAACCCTCTATTTACTAGCTACTAAGGAACCCTCTATTTACTTACTATTAAGGAACCCTTTATTTACTAGCTACTAGGGAACCCTCTATTTACTAGCTACTAAGGAACCCTCTATTTACTAGCTACTAAGGAACCTTCTATTCACTTATTAGGAACCCTCTATTTACTTATTACTAAGGAACCCTCTATTTACTTACTACTAAGGAACCCTCTATTTACTTACTACTAGGGAACCCTCTATTTACTAGCTTCTAGGGAACCCTCTATTTACTTACTAGGAACCCTCTATTTACTTATTACTAAGGAACCCTCTATTTACTTACTATACTCTATACCTATATTTCTAGCTTCTTATATAAAAGTATAAGGTTCTTAATAAAAAAGGCCATAGTACCTAATTATCTAATATCCCCTTATTATCTTCTTTAAAATATACTATACTATTAATATAATTCTTTATAGTTTAGCGCCTTATTACTATATCCTAAGAATTAGGAATTATAGATAGAATCTCCTTACTTAATTCTTCTATAGTAGCTTTCTTAGTAGCTACTACTATAAGTAATCTTCTTCTAGGCTAGATTATATCTTCTTCTTATCTTTAATACTACTATAGCACCCTAGCACTAGTTAGATCTATCTAGTAGCTATTCTAGTATTATATATCTAGGCCTATAGTAGAACCCTCTATTTACTAGCTACTAAGGAACCCTTTATTTACTAGCTACTATTTACTTACTATTAAAGAACCCTCTATTTACTAGCTACTAGGGAACCCTCTATTTACTTACTAGGAACCCTCTATTTACTAGCTACTATTTACTTACTATTAAGGAACCCTCTATTTACTAGCTGCTAGGGAACCCTCTATTTACTTATTAGGAACCCTCTATTTACTTACTAGGAACCCTCTATTTACTAGCTACTATTTACTTACTATTAAGGAACCCTCTATTTACTAGCTACTAGGGAACCCTTTATTTACTTACTAGGAACCCTCTATTTACTAGCTACTATTTACTTACTATTAAGGAACCCTCTATTTACTAGCTACTAGGGAACCCTCTATTTACTTACTAGGAACCCTCTATTTACTTATTATACTATTTACCTATATTTCTAGCTTTTTATATAAAAATATAGGGTTCTTAATAAGAAAGGCTATAATACCTAATTTATCTAATATCCCTTTATTATCTTCTTTAAAATATACTATACTATTAATATAATTCTTTATAGTTTAGTATAGTATTTAGGTTAACTATAGCTTTTTTAGTATAGTTTAAATTAGGAGACTTATTACTATATCCTAAAAATTAGGAATTATAGATAGAATCTCCTCGCTTAATTCTTCTATAGTAGCTTTCCTAGTGGCTACTACTACGTGTAATCTTCTTCTTAGCTAGCTTTAGTACTACTATAGTACTATAGCGCTAGTTAGATCTATCTAGCGGCTATTCTAGTATTATATATCTAGGCCTATAGTAGAACCCTCTATTTACTAGCTACTAAGGAACCCTCTATTTACTAGCTATTAAGGAACCCTCTATTTATTTACTAGGAACCCTCTATTTATTTATAAGGAACCCTCTATTTATATATATTATATAAATAAATCTTATCTTATACTTTTTTTAACCCACTTTAGAAATTAGTAGTACTATAAATAGAACTATAATAACTCTCTATTTATAATAGAGGATAGGGTTCTTAATAAGAAAGGCTATAGTGCTTAATTTATCTAATATCCCTTTATTATCTTCTTTAAAATATACTATACTATTAATATAATTCTTTATAGTTTAGTATAGTATTTAGGTTAACTATAGCTTTTTTAGTATAGTTTAAATTAAGAGACTTATTACTATATCTTAAGAATTAGGAATTATAGATAGAATCTCCTTACTTAATTCTTTTATAGTAGCTTTCCTAGTGGCTACTACTATATATAATTTTCTTCTTAGCTAGCTTTAGTACTACTATAGCACCATAGCGCTAGTTAAATCTATCTAGCAGCTATTCTAGTATTATATATCTAGGCCTATAGTAAAACCCTTTATTTACTAGCTACTAAAGAACCCTTTATTTACTAGCTATTAAGGAACCCTCTATTTACTTACTAAGAACCCTCTATTTATTTATAAGGAACCCTCTATTTATATATATTATATAAATAGACCTTACCTCACACTTTTTTTAACCCACTTTAGAAATTAGTGGTACCACGAATAGAACTATAGCAACCCTCCATTTATAATAGAGGATAAGAAATAGACTAACTATAGATTAGGATTAAGCTATTATTACACCTACGCCTTATAGTTTACCTCCTTCTCCTAGGTAGACCTAATAATAAAGTAAAAGATATAATATATAAGCTTTCTACTAAAGGCGTCTATATATACCCTAGAATTAATATATATAATAGTATATTACTAGCTAGTACTTTAGATAATATAGATAATAATATCCTCTTTAATAGACTCTAGCCCTTAACTAGGCTAAGCTATAATAATAATTATAGTATATTATATATTTTAGTAAATAGTACTACTATAAAATATAATTAGATAGGATTATATTAGCCCTAGCTATTATAAGAGCTTAGGCTTATATATAAGGGGTAGTATAGTAGTAAGTAAGATAATCTATATATACTATAAGGCTATAATATTACCTAGGTTAAATAGCCTTAAGTAGAAGCTAGGTGTCTTCCTATTAGGTCTATACGCCTTAAGGATAATATAGCACTTATTTACTATAACCCTATTTATATTACCCCTATATAATATTAACTATAAGAAGCTATTAAATATTAGTAATATAGTACTCTTTAAGGTAATAAGGATAACTATAATTATCTTATTTAGCTAGCTAGGCTATTATATAGTTATACTAATACTAAGTTTATTATAATAGTACTTAATATCCTTCTTAAGGAAGAGTAGTAGTATAATAATAATATTAATATTATTAAGTAAATAAGTAGTAGGTAATATAAAGGCTAGGCTCTTACCCTCCCCTATACTAGTAATATAAAAGACTAGGGTATAACCTAACTTAATAATATCTAGGACTAGCTCTTACTTACTATATAGCCCCTACTTAGCGCCTAAGACCTACTTAAACTAGGTAATAGTAGTAGTAGTATAGAGCTACTTTATATATATAATAGTAGTACTATTATACTACTAGTTAATAAGTAGATATTTCTATAGGTTAAGCTACTATATAGCCTAGGCTACCCTACCTAGTCTAAGGAAGTTATACTATTTTATACTAATAGTATAAAACTCCTCTACCCTTATATAAAGGCCTAAGCTACTAAGCCTAATCTCTTAGCTATATATAAGGTTTATTATATATAATAAATAAATAGCTTATAGGTTAATTAGGTTATTTTTTACTTTACTATTAAGATTATTAGGCTTATTACTAAGGCTAATTAAGTTAAGCTTTAGGATAAAGACTTAAATATAATAATAAGTAATAGACTTAATAGTCTAGCACTATTTATATAAACCTAGGTACTATCCTAGGTAATACTAGCTATAATTAACTATAATATATTAGAGTTTATCTAATACCTATATCTAGATAGTAGTAGTACTTATAGTTATAATTATATAGTTAGGGTTAGGATTAGTGGTGGTAGGTAATAAGGTATATATAGTAACCTATTTTAACTAGAGGAAGGGACTTATAGTGAAGATACTATCTAGGTAGATATTTATAAGGAGAGTTATAGTGGTTTACTAGAATAAGAGAATAAGCTAGAGGTACTATACTAAGAGCTTATTAACCTTATATAAGAGGAAATAATAAATAATCTTAACTTAGCTAGTTTACTTAATATTCTTATAGTATATTATAATAAAGATAACTATACTATTAATAATAAAAATATTATAAAGACTACTATTTATAGTATTACTAATCTTTATACTAATAATCTTAATAGTATGCGCTAGTATAGATATTATATATATAAGGAAGAGTAGCTTCTTATATATAGTATTTATATATATAGTCTAATAGTATATAGTATTATCTTTTAAATTATTACTATATAGCTAATAACTATAAAGGTCCTACTAAGTATTAATATAGTTTAGTAGCTAGTATACCCCTTTTTATATTTATTTATTTTATAAGTCTTTAAGGAAGTTATATCTAACTATATTATAGTCTATATTATTTATAATAGATAGCTAGGGAATTAGGGGTAGGTTAATAAGGCTATTATCTTTATAGAATATAGTATATACTATAATAACTCTAGCCTCTTAGACTATACTATAGACTATATAAGAGAGCTAGCTTATATAGAGGGTTAAATACTTATAATAAATAACCTACTATATATTATCCTATTATATATAAGCCTTAATAGGGGTAGTATTATTAACCTTAAAGCTAAATAAGTAGTACTTAAGTAGCTAGTCTATTAGGGTTAGCTTGCCCTATATATAGTTATAGAGCCTAATTATATACTAGTAGGTGTGGTTATAGATAAGGGAGAAGAGGCTAGGGACACTAGCCTCTTTAAGATCTATATTATCGCCTAAGGAAAGTGCCCTTATAAGCTCCTCTTACTTAAGCTAGCTATACTAGAGGATAAGAACCCTTAATACCTAGATAATAGTAAATAAGCACTATATAGTATCCTAGTAAAGTACCTATATACTATTATTATATATATTAATAGCCTTAATAATAATAATAAGGCTATTAGTAAGCTTAGACTTATAGATTTTATAATATATAAGTAAAACTAACTATAAGTAGATAGACTACTATATTATACTCTAGTTATTATTACTCCCCTAGTTACTATCTTTAGTAAGGTATATATATACTTACTATATATTCTCTTATACCTTACCCTATAGCTTAGATAGTTTAATAAGGCCCTTATTAGTTTATAATAATTATAGTATATAGATAAGGGTAATAATAATATAAGTAAACTTATTTTTATACTTAGTATAGGTAATAGTCTTAATATATATAAAGAGTAGTATATAGGGTTTTTTATTAGTAGATATATAATAGACTTTAAAAAAGATAGTAATATTAATATTAGCCTATATAATAACCTACTTAGCCTTAATAATAATATCCCTAGTCTATTTAACTATAGTAATAATAAGGTATTTATCTATATTAAGTAGTTATTATAAGCTTAGTAACTATTCCTAAGTATAGCCTTTAAAGTGCTCTACTTATCTAGTCCTTTTAAGCTAGCTATTAGGGCCCTTATACTTACTATAGGCGTTAACTATACTAAGTATTAGCTTAGTAAGCGCCTTAGCGTACTATTAGGTGAGGTAGAGGGTAACTTAGGAGGGTAGCTTAGTGGCGCCCTCCTAGGCTAGCTTATAGCTAACCTTAAACTACCTACTACTAGCCCTAAATAAGAAAAAGCGTTAGTAAAGTATACCCTTAACCTATAAGAGTATAACCTTATTATTATATAGCCTCTTCTTACTCTAACCTCTATATTATTTAGGGTTAACCTATTAATACTAAGTAGAGGTATATTCTTATATAACCCTCTTAGCCCTAGTAATAAACCTATAGTAAATATATTAAAGACTATTCTCTTTTAGTAGGCTAAGCTATTTAAGGGGGAAGGACTCTAGGTTAAGAATCTTAATAGTATTTATATTCTTCTAAGACTATATAGCCTTTATATACTTAATTATAATTACCTTAATTTCCTTATACTACTTAGGTATAATATCTTTATATTAGTTCTATATATAGCTTATTACTTTATTTATAATATAAGCTATTTAGTATTATATATAAATAAATAGTTTATATTATTATATATAAATAAATAGGTATATTATATTATTTATAGTATTAATACTACTTTAGTACTATAGTACTAGTTATACTTACCTAGTAGACTATTTAGTCTAGCACGTTTAGGCTTATAGTAAGTTAATAAGTATATTAACCTTAGGTACCCTTATATTTAATTATTTACCCTATTATAATAATAGGTAAAGGTAAGTAGGCATATACTATTACTAGATATAATTATATATAAAGAAATAGTTCTCTTTTATAGTAATAATAATAATCTTACTTTATTACCCTAATACTTACCTTATAATATATTACTTATATATATATTAAGGAATTATCTATTTATATACTATTAAAGAACCCTTAATTTAGTTATTACTAAGGAACTATTTATTTAGTTATTACTAAGGAACTATCTATTTATTTACTATTAAAGAACCCTCTATTTATTTATTACTAAGGAACCCTCTATTTATTTATTACTAAAGAACCCTCTATTTAGTTATTACTAAAGAACCCTTTATTTAGTTATTATTAAGGAACTATCTATTTATTTACTACTAAGGAACCCTCTATTTAGTTATTACTAAGGAACCCTCTATTTATTTACTACTAAAGAACCCTCTATTTATTTATTACTAAGGAACCCTCTATTTATTTACTACTAAGGAATACTCTATTTAGTTATTACTAAAGAACTATCTATTTATTTACTATTAAAGAACCCTCTATTTAGTTATTACTAAAGAACCCTTTATTTATTTATTACTAAGGAACCCTTTATTTAGTTATTACTAAGGAACCCTCTATTTAGTTATTACTAAAGAACTATTTATTTATTTATTACTAAGGAACCCTTTATTTATTTACTACTAAGGAACCCTTTATTTATTTATTATTAAGGAACCCTTTATTTATTTACTATTAAGGAACCCTCTATTTATTTACTACTAAAGAACCCTTTATTTATTTACTACTAAAGAATACTCTATTTAATTATTACTAAAGAACCCTCTATTTACTTATTATTTACTAGGAACCCTCTATTTACTTATTATAAAGGAACCCTCTATTTAGTTTATACTAAAAAACCCTTTATTTAGTTACTATTATAAAACTCTTTATTTATTTATTATTTACTAAAAACCCTTAATTTACTTACTATTAAGGAACCTTATATTTATTTATTATAAAAGAACCCTTTATATACCTACTACTAATAAACCCTTTATTTACTTACTATTAAGGAACCCTCTATTTATTTACTAGGAACCCTCTATTTATTTACTAAGAACCCTCTATTTATATATATTTTATAAATAAACCTTACCTTATACTTTTTTTAACCTACTTTAAAAATTAGTAATACTATAAATAAAACTATAGCTACCCTCTATTTATAATAGAGGATAGGATAGGTACTTATAATATATTCTAGATCCTCTATTATAAATATAGCTATCTTATATATATTTAACGCCTAGGCCTACTTCTATAGTATATTACTTACTATAAACTTCCCTAAGGTTAGGTAATTATACTAGTTCTTAAATAATATACTAGCCCTTATTACTTATATATTAAAATAGCTTATCCTATAATTAATTATTATAAAGAATAAGTTTATAAACTTAGGGTTTAGGTAGTTTACTAATATAGTTATATTATTATCTAGTCCCTAGTAAAATATAGTATATTACTTAAGTAGAAAATAATACCTAAAATATCCTTAGTACTTAGTAATAGTAGCTTTTATTTATAGTCCCTTTATTATTTATTAGTACTTTATAAGTATATTATTAGTTATAATAGTTATATATAACTTTATTATATAATTTAGTATAAAATCTACCTCTTTACTATTTATATATTAGTAGACTTAGTAAAATATATAGCTAGTTATAATAGCCTTAATCTTTACTAGTATTATTATCTTACCTACTTCTATAGTAGCTACTAGGGCCCTTTCTTATATATAGTAGGTAGTAGCCTAGTAGTTAGTCTCTACTATATTAGCTAAGGACTAGAGTACTAGTATACTAGATCTAGTCTTATTATATATATCTAGTATACCTAGTACCTTTATATAGGTTAGCCTAGCTAGCCCTTATATTACTAGTAGGTCTATACTAGGCTCTTTACTAGTATTACTTAATAATAGTAGCTCTATACTAAGATCTTTACTAGTATTACTTAATAATAGTAACCCTATACTAAGCTTAATACTATTATACTATAATAATAAGGGCTATATACTAAGTAGTATAATAGGCTTAAGTATAATGCCTTAGTATAAGTAATAGTTATATAGTTATATCCCTTCCTTATAGGTATAGGCTAGCTTTTTATTATCTATATATAAACTAATAAAGTAATAATAATACCCTATATACTATATATAATAAGATATAATATTATTAGTATCCTATATAAAATAGTAGGTAATTATTAGTACTAGTGCTTTAGGTATACCCTAACTAGTATAACTAATCTATTATATATAGTTAATAAATAAGAATAGTATACTTATATAGAAGACACTATATATATTTAATATATTAATACCTAGTCTAAGAGTATTAGTTATTATAATAATATTATTAAATAGGTTTATAATATTAACTTAGTCTTATACTTATTATATAAGTATATATATTTTCTTATTATAGGTACTAATATTATTATAATATAGGTATAAGCTAAGTAAGGTAGCTAGCTTATTTACCTTAGCTTAAGAATAGTAGTAAATAATAAACTTAGATTCTAATATATATAGGTCTATTATAGTATAATAGATCTTTATAATTATATACTATATATAAGATATCCTTAGCTTATAGGCGTTAAACTAGATATAAAGTATATATAATAGCTAAATTATACTAAACTAGTATAATATTATATTATACTATCTAATATATAATATACTAAAGAAGGTCTTAACTTACTTTAGGGGGAGTATAATAGTTAAGAATATAAGCTATATACTAAGTATAACTAACTACCTAAGCTTAACTATCTTAAGTCTAAATTTAAGTATACTCTCTAGAATATAATAGTACTTATTAATAATAATCTTATCTAATAAGGTAAATATAGTTAGTTTATTAGTATAGTCTTAGAATAACTTAGTTACTATTAACTTAGGTATAATAAAGATAAGCTATATATAAATATATACTATACTAGGATATTACTTTATTATACTAATCCTTATAATTATATAATAGGCTATAAGATTACTAAGTAGTATAATAAGTAATATAATAATAATAGTAATACTACCTAAGGATATAGAAGCTAGGAGTATAAATAGTATACTTTTACTAGTACTAGTGCCTATAATAACTATAATAAGGCTAATATTAGCTATAATATCTTATAGTATAGTCTCCTAGTATAGGTAGAGGGTAGTCTATAAGCTTATTATCTCCTATATAGCCTTTATAAGCCTTATTATATAAAACTATATAATATACTAGTCCTATATAATATATATAAGGTTATTATATTTAGGGTTTATCTTCTACTTTATACTAATACTACTTAACTACTAGTTAAACCTAAGTAGACTATATTATTATATACTAGCCTTATAAAACTAGTTATATTACTAGGTATCTTTATAGTTAGTCTTATTAAAGAGCTAACTATAAATATTACTTACTATCTTAGATAAGTATATAGATTATAGATTAAGTAGATTATTATTATTATCTAAGCTATTATTATTATTAGCTATATTATAATTAGCTAGTATATAGTTATAGAGGTAATAGTAGTTTATATACTTTACTATATAGTACTATAAGCTAAGGGTAAAAGTGTTATTATATTTAGTAAGGCTCTCCTATTTAAGAATATAAGTAATCCTTAGGGAGTCTTATAGATAAATAGGTCTACTATATATTATATATATTTATTAGATATTATATAGTATAATACTAGGTATTAGGGTTAGCTCTTTATTACTCTTATTATTATTATTAACTAGGGCGTATTATAGTATATTTATATTTATTTTAGGGTTATCCTCTATATTACTATTCTTATTAATAATAACTAGCTATATAAAATTAGATAATTACTTTATATTTTATATATTTTATAATAAAGCCTACTAGAAGGGGAAGATTAGCTATAAGTAGTATATAATAAGCTTACTAATAGGGTATAGTAAGAACTAATATATAATCTTCTTCTTTATTAATTAGCTATAGCCTTTATAAAAGAAGGTAATAATTATAATATTATTATATTTAATAAAAATATTATATAGGCCTCTATTAGGTAAGTTAGTATACCTAATACTTAGGACTTCTATACCTCTAGCTAGCTAGCTAAAGGTAATATAGATAAGGAATAGTATAAGCTTAGTAAAATAGCTAATAGTCTTATTATATATATAGGCTATATAGGGGTATAGTTTTAGCTTTATACTACCTTTAGAAGATATAAACCTAGACTATAGGGTTTTATTTAATTATACCCTCTTAAATAACTAGTTATAGCTCCTTTTATTAATATATAAAAGCTTATTCTTTATAGATATATTTATAAAAGCTTATATTAGGCTATTAAATACTATATCTTATAGGATTTTAAGGAGTATACTATTAACCTTAGGTATTTTTTTATCTAATACTAATAACTCTTCTAACCCTTAGCTATTTTATAATAACTAAAGATTATCTAGTACTATAATAAATAGAAGTTATTAGAAGAGGGTCTTATATACTTAATATATAGTAACTATAATATATTCTTAGATTCCCTTTATATTAAATTAAAGGTTCTTTATTATAAGGTCTTTATTTTCTTAAAATAAATAACTAGGTATAGGTATATTTACTATAGACTTTAGTCTATAGTTATAAAGCTTATATATATATTAAGTTAGTATTATACCCTATTTATTATTACTTTAGAGTAGATAGTTAGTTATTACCTTTATAACCCTAGTATAAATAGATATAGATAAGAACTTTACCTCCTTTTATAATATTTTAGTCTTTATATTATCTTATATATTATCCTCTTTATTCTAGTATATAGCTTTAACTATTATAAGTTAGATAATATTAATAAGAGTAAGTAGTTTAGGTATAAAATTAAAGAAACCTTCTTATTTATTATTAAGATAAATACTAAGAATAATAATAAAGCTTATTATAGGGCTAGTATATTTTAACTATAGCCTATACTATATAAGTATATCTTATAAATATACTATTTACCTCTTTACTTTTTTAATAATAAATACTTATAACCTAGAGTTCTTCTTATTACTTACCTTTATAATATAATTATATAATAGCTTATACTCTATCTCTTATTTTATAATAAGTATAAATAGTAAATATAGTTATAATTATTTATTAAGATATTTATATTATATAATATATATAATTAGGTATTATATAATAATAGTATATTATATTCTTATTATATATAAATAGTTAAATATAAATAGTTTACTTAACTTAATAGTAAATAGCTTTTAATTAACTTTAAAGAGTATATTTTATCTAACTATATTTATAATATAATATTATTTAACCTTAATAATAACCTATTAAAGTATATTATATATAATATATATATACTTATTTAAATAAATATTATTATTATTTTAAATATAAAGGTAAGTAAGGTTTTAAATCTTTTACTTATTAAGTAGAAGATCTTTTAAGTATATAGTTAAGCTAATATAAGAAACCTACTAGTTAAGAGTAAACCTCTTATTTAGTTTAATAATTTACTTATTAATTTCTTACTTCTTTTTTTTAGCTTTTTTAGTAAATAAAGTAACTATATTACTTATATTAATTTACTCTAAAAGGTTAGCTATATTAACCTAGACTTTAAAATATTAACTTCTAAGGCTAGTAGGAAATAGTTACTAAAAATAGATATCTTCTATTTATAATACTTCCTTATCTTTAATTATTAGGTTATTCTTATATAGATATCCTTAAGTCCTTTAGTAAGTTTCTTTATATTAATTATAAATATATTCTTAAATATACCTCTTATCTTTAATAATATAGCTATATTTAAATAATACTTTATAATATAATTTATTCTTATATAAATATCTTAACTTATTAATAAGCTATTAGTCTATAAATACTTTAATCTTTATTATAATATCTTTTCCTTTTTAGAAGATATCTTATTTAGATACTTACTATTAAAGGTAGTTATATTCTTCTTATAGCTAACTATAAAAGCTTTTTAAGAAATAATCCTTTACTTTTAATTTAAGTATTATAAACTTATATATTTTATAAATTATAATATAGTACTTTATATTAATAATAATATCCTCTATTTTAAGTAAAGTAGAATTATTATTAATAATCTTATAAAAATATATAATTATTATAACTAAATATATTATAATTTATTATAATTTATATTTCCCCCTTTTTTTATTAGGGTTTTATTTATTACCTTATATAATATTTTTTTTTATATTAAAAATAAATTATTAGTAATATATTTATATATTAAGACTAATAATACTTTTATATTTAGACTAAATTATTATCTTTATAGAAATTTTATTAGTTTTATATTATTATTAAAATTTTAAAGTATTAGAAATAGATTATTAGAAACTTACTTTATTATTAAAAATAATTTATTACTTACTATAAGAATTATTATTACTAAATTATCTAATATTTACTTTATTATCTTTTTTTTTTATTATTTAAATTATATATTATTATCTCTAAATTATTAGATTCTCTTATTTTTTATTAGTATAATATTATTACTAGTATTAGAATTATTAATATTAATTTTAAGAGTATTATTATTAATATTAGAATTATTAGAATTATTTTAAGTATAATTATTAGAATCCTTTTATTATTATTATATATAAATTATATTAGAAATATTTTAGTATTAAAACTTAATAAAATTACTTTTTATACTATAAAGTTTATTTATTAGAACTATACCCTTTTTAAATTTATTAGTATACCCTTACTATTTTTTTATAAGGGAAAAACTACTAATAGAATATTATTATAACTAGGTACTAATATTAGAAATAAGAGTTAGAGTTCTTCTTATTACTTACCTTTATAATATAATTATATAGTAGCTTATACTCTATCTCTTATTCTATAATAAGTATAAATAGTAAATATAATTATAATTATTTATTAAGATATTTATATTATATAATATATATAATTAGGTATTATATAATAATAGTATATTATATTTTTATTATATATAAATAGTTAAATATAAATAGTTTACTTAACTTAATAATAAGTAGCTTCTAATTAACTTTAAAGAGTATATTTTATTTAACTATATTTATAATATAATATTATTTAGCCTTAATAATAACTTATTAAAGTATATTATATATAATATATATATACTTATTTAGATAGGTGCTATTATTATCTTAAATATAGAGGCGAGTAAGGTTTTAAATCTCCTACTTATTAAGTAGGAGATCTTTTAGGTATATAGTTAAGCTAATATAAAAAACCTACTAGTTAAGAGTAAACCTCTTATTTAGCTTAATAATTTACTTATTAATTTCCTACTTCTTCTCTTTAGCTTTTTTAGTAAATAAAGTAATTATATTACTTATATTAATCTACTTTAGAAGGTTAGCTATATTAACCTAAACTTTAAAATATTAACTTTTAAGGCTAGTAGGAAATAGTTATTAGAAATAAATACCTTTTATTTATAGTACTTCTTTATTCTTAGTTATTAGGTTATTCTTATATAAATATCTTTAAGTCTTTTAGTAAGTTTCTTTATATTAATTATAAATATATTCTTAAATATACCTCTTATCTTTAGTAATATAGCTATATTTAAGTAATACTTTATAATATAATCTATTCTTATATAAATATCTTAGTTTATTAATAGGCTACTAGTCTATAGGTATTTTAATTTTTACTATAATATCTCTTCCTTTTTAGAAAATATCTTACTTAAATACCTACTACTAAAGGTAGTTATATTCTTCTTATAATTAATTATAAGGGCTTTTTAAGAAATAATCCTTTACTTTTAATCTAAGTATTATAAACTTATATATCTTATAAATTATAATATAATACTCTATATTAATAATAATATCCTCTATCTTAAATAAAATAGAATTATTATTAATAATCTTATAAAAATATATAATTATTATAACTAAATATATTATAATTTATTATAATTTATATTTCTCTTTTTTTTTATTAAGATTTTATTTATTATCTTATATAATA
>JAAHCF010000835.1:0-14526 GCA_038367545.1 Beauveria asiatica | reverse complement strand
CCCCCCCCCCCCTCCCCCCCCCCGCTGACCTCTTGCAGCAAGACCAATGACATGTTGTACTAGCCGGCGAATTGGGCCAATTCTCGAGGCACAATTGTTGCCTGAGCGTTTGCAAAAGCTGTCTTCGTAAGACAGCCTCGCATCCGCGGGTGGAACTCTGGGCGTTGACTGGTCCAGGGGATTGGGAGCCAATGGGAGAGTTGACAAGTACGGTCTATACGGGACGGCAGAGAACAGATGGCGTCAGACCGGAGCACCGTCTCTGTTTATTATTAAAGACGGGTAATTTTAGGGGTCATTCAGCTACCTAGTTGGTTATTAATTAGCGTGGGCGTTGTGCGCAGCCTCGCATGACGGCCGAAGCCTGGTCAGAACCGGGCAAGTTTGGGCGCGGATCGGCGGGGTCTAGATTGGGATGTTTTTTTCCTTTCTTTTTTAGCTTCTTGTTCCTCCCGAGGAGAATGACAGGCTCTGATTCAAAGTGCGAATTCAGCCTTGGCGAGGAGTTTTGTCTTCTTTCTTCACACCCTCTTCGGCGACATTCTTGATCCCCTCTTTGCATACGGGCGCATGGCGGCGTTGCAGGAACCAGAACAGGGGTCAAGACATTTTGCAGCCTGGAAATGGTGATTGGCACGTTGCGGTGCAGCCGCGGCTGATGCCCTTTTTTTTTTTTTTTTTTTTTTTTTTTTTTTTTTTTTTTTTTTTTTTTTTTTTTTTTTTTTTTTTTTTTTTCTCTTCTGCAGGCATGCCAATCAAAAATAAAATAAAAATGGTTATTTCGGGACAGCCGGTGCGGCGGGCATTCAAAGTGTTTAGTAGTTGGCACCAGAAACATCAGCAAGAGGCACGGGGCTTCAGCTAGATGCTCGCCCGGATCTTGGTGGATGCCTGAGCTGGGCATTCACCGACGACGGTAGGCTTCGCTGTCCAGCCGTATGTAGTAAATAGCCTGGTTATGTTGGAAGTGGTGGTGGTCCGGCACGGCATGACTGAATTCGGAGCCACGGCCGGACGACCTAACTAGTCAGTGTGGCAGGGCTGGTTAGTTTGGTTGGCTCTGCAGACTTGTGCACAGAGTCAACTATCGAGTTGGACGGTGCACGGAGTGTTGGTGAAAGCTCCGGTTGAAAAGAGTGACTCAGCGTCGTCATGTCGACGAAAACCAAGACTTGATTCATCGTAGTCTCGATCCTGCCAGGTGCCCACGTGCCGGGGACCTCTTGGAGATGACGATGTAGACCCCAGACGTGTTTACGAAAGGTCTGCTGACCATGATTCACTTGATTAGTGCCTATGCCTTGTGCCTTTGAAGCAGATGGTTGGCTTCCTCCTCAATTCTCAACACTCCTCAATTCTCAACAGATTTCGCACAAATTCGTCATGACAAGTTTTGACTACGTACTGCTCCTATACCGCGTATTTGTCCTCCGTCGCCATCGCTTTACGGCTACGTGCTAATTCTATGCAACTGCACCCGACACATGCTGACTAGCCTCAATCTGCGGCTAGACGAGATCTACCAATATCCTTGATTCAACTACTAATATCTGGGCAGCTATCATCTTGATGCGTCGATTTTATACAGTTTAACGGCATAGCCGGCGTTTGTCCTGCATCTCGTCGACGCCACGCCTCTAATTAAGAAGCAAACATGTCCGACTGCAGTGCGCCAAGCCAATCAGCGTACTTTGCTTCCAATAGTATTACACAAGGAAAACGTGCGCTCTCAGAGCTCTTGATGGTTTACTCTTGATTCTAGCTGGCCTTTTTTACTTTCAGCCAGCCCACAGGGCCAGCAATGTTTAATTATTTTCTGCAGTCTTATTTATATTTGTGCCGCCTTTTGCAGCTTGTCGCATGGAAGCGGCCTTTGCGCCTAACGTGCTCTCACTGCGCAAGCCTCGAGGTCGGCCCTGCCGATAATTATCGATTCAGCAGCATTGAAAATTTATATAGAAATTATACAAAAGTACTAAAGTCTCTGTTCGGTTTCCTCGTACGGAAAGACTGCGTGCCTGCGTGTGGCTCAAGCACCTCGCTCCAACAACCTAGTCACTATCATTCTTGGGCCACGACAGCTCACAGGGAGGGCGCAATTCACGGAAATGCGCAACTCTACGGATTAGTTGTCTCGCCTTTACTACAGACGAATGCGAGACAAATTGAACAGTTTTCAAGTCCAATTTTCCCGAACAAGAGTCACGCGGCCAACATGAGACTTGTCAGCCGTATCACGGAGGCCTGCTCCAACCCGAGGCCAGCTATACTCCGTAGATTTGGCCCTTTTGGCCAGCGGTTAGCCACTTCTCGCTAAGCCATTGAAGACGCATCAATAGTGTACAGTCAACCTGCCTCTACTTTTAGTCTTAAAGTGATGGAAGCGATAGGAAGCATTTTTTCAGCCGCCATCAACAGAGTTAGCAGAACAAAGGTCAACATCTACAGCAGACGGTGATTATACAGGCAGCCATCCTCACGTGCCATGCTTGGTCCTGCACAGAGCTATCATCCTCGCGTTAACTCTATCCCCGCTCCGTCAAACCCTTTCACCCCAAGACAAGGCCCCCTAATAATAACTGACCCTGATGATGATGGTGGGATCATGACCCTGACTTTGGCACAACTCATCCAGTGCGGTAATTCATGTCAATTGCCTCCCTCCTTTCATATGCAGTTACTTGCTTGCCATAAATCCCTTTGCGACAACTTTGAATGTGCTCAGCACTGAACGCGCACGTGTTCCAGATCCTTTTCCCCCAGCCGACCGTCGCGACTTTTATTCTGCTTCCCAAGACTGCGAATTTTCTAGTCATGCATATACTGCAGCAAAGCAAAGTGTGGGCGCTCCCTTTGTTATCTTCCATATATCCAACTGCGGCGACCTCATCGAATTTATCGACTGGGCCATTCAACCCAGAGGGCTCGACTCGCACAGAATGCCAGGCACGTATCCATTTCGGCTCCTGACGGAATCCAACGCTAACCTTTTCACCCAGTTCACCCTGGCTGGCTGGAGAGTTTCTGGTACTTGCACTTCACCCTGGAGTAAGCACCAGCATGTTCTTCGTGTTTCAATTCGCCAAAGTGCCCTGACCAAGTTTGCACTATGGCTCATGACAACCATTCTCCCGCCGAGGCTGGCCCGGGCTTGCATTCCTACCGCTTGGACCCTACCAAGTACTGTGATAGTCAAGAAACAAAAACCTCAAGGCAAAGAGGAATTCACCACTGAGCTGTACACGTATAACAGGCTCAGTGCGCTTCAAGGTACACAACTACCGATTTGCTATGGGGAGGCGTGCTGTGACGGCACCCGGGCTCTTGTGCTGGACTACGTGGGTGGCGTGTCGCTCTTGCACCGCTCGGCGTTGGTTGAAACGTCAGAGGAGCAGATAAAGACCATGGTTTTAAAGGCGTACGGCCCAATCATGGACCAGGGTATTGCGTACGATGATTGGAAGCCGGATAACTTTCATCTTGTTGATGGTAAGATTATTTTTCTGGATTTAGAACATGCGTACGATCTGAATGAAGATGACCGCGAATATGCCATCAAAATTGGCCTTGGAGCATTTCTGGAACGCTGGAAAAGGGCTAGGAGGCAGTACGAGCGGCACGGCGAGATTGAGTGTTGAGATGCTCTTTTAGATGGAACAGATGACTCATATTATACACGCATAATTCTAGGGCCGGCAAGCGATTATGCAAAAGGGCTTCTTGTTAAGAACTCTTCAATTGCTTAGCATCTTTGGCTGGTCAACGTCGCGGCCTAGTGATAAAGCTGCCTCCGTCAACTTTGCCACTGGCCATGTACAAGGCAGCGAAAGACCAGGCCATTAACTTTTTCCCATAGATAATGAGTATCTCTAATTGCCGTGGCGGGCGTCGTGCCTGCTGACACAGCCCTTGCCGTTCACATGTCAAAACTGTTGCAGCGAAACAAGACCCATCATGCCACTCCAAGATTGGATGCTCGATAGAGGCACGAGCTGGATACAGAATCCGCTTTATTTCTAATAGATATGCCATCATTGGCTATAAATGGCCTGATCTTCGTATATCCACTGCGATGCATCATCGCATGCGCAACTGTGACTGGCTGGCCAGCTAGTCCGCGACTTTGGATGAACGGATCTGCCCGTTGCAGCCGCGAGTGTATTATTGCGCATTGTAATATTTCCATGTGTCAAGGCTTACATGATCTACAGACACGCGACGATGATGATGATATGACGTTGGAGTTCTCCGGACTATATGATGGTGAGCCCATGTCGGAGTCTTTGGATACCATTAGCTGAACGAATTGCTTCCAGAAAACAGCTGTTTTGCATCGCTACCCTGAGCGAAGCCATCTTCTACAACGCGCCACTCGACCACTCCTCGGCCAATCTTGGAGACAAGCATTTTGATTCAATTTTTTTTTTAAATCAAGCTACGCGATGCCATCACTCAAAACAAATGAGGGTGACAAAAGCCCTTACGAGGACACTTCTTCCGAGAGCGTCGTGACGTCTCTGCCTTTGGTCCCAGTGACGGTCGAAAGACGGCCATTCATAGAGGCCGACGACGACGAAAGGTTGCCGCATCCAGGTAAGCGTCGCAAGTACTGGCAGCTATCAACTCGCCAGACCTGTTAACAAAAGATGAAACCAGGAACTGCCAGAGCCAACATTGCACCGTCATACGAACAACCTCACGGTACTACTATTGACGACTGGAGCGAGCAGCATAAGGATTCAACTGTGCGTATTGTAGCTGAGCAAAAACTGAGCTTAGTCGCTCACACTTCCGGTGCAATAAACTCTGACATGTCGTCCTTTTTTTAGGTCCTGCAACAGCACCTCGACTTCTTTGACCGAGTAAGCCAGATAGATATCTATTATGACAAGCTGGCACCCACTGATGTGAGCAACAACCAGGACAAGGACGGAATCATTTGGCCGTTTGACACCTACATTGGCTTTCGCAGACTCGGGTTTAGCATTTTCTTCTCCTTGCTCTCAGTCTTGATCATCCACGTCAACATGTCGTATGCGACGCTCAAAAGCTACATGCCCGACCCCTTGTTTCGCATCAACCTGGACAGCATCCACAAGGCCAAGCACGGCAGCGACAGCAACACATATGACACCGAAGGACGGTTTAGCCCGCAGAAATTCGAAGACATATTTTCAAAGTACTCGACCGACAAGGAGAGCTTGACAGTGGGGGATATTAGCAACCTACTCAAAGGCCAGCGGCTGCTGTCCGATCCTATCGGGTGGTTTGGTGCATTTTTCGAGTGTGAGTGTGAACCTGCTTCCTTTTCGAGAATGAGAAAGGCCTGCTGTTGGGATGGGCAAGTTGGACACCCTGTTACGAAATCAGTGCTAACGGCTATAGGGGGCGCCACATACCTCATGATCTGGCCAGAGGACGGAAGGCTGAAGAAGGAAGATGTCCGTAGGGTATACGACGGGAGCTTGTTCCACCACATTGCCGCAAAACGCCAAAGAGCGTCTCGCTAATAATAAACGCGGCGCACTATTATGGGTAGACAGGTCGGGAAGGCGCTATAACATAGGTGATCAGACAAGAGGTTTCTTGTAGGCTGATGAGCACCCTATCGCTATCGCGCGCATGTGTTGTGGTAGTACGAAGTCCGCAAGGGATAGGCAGAGGAAAAGACAAAGGGGCATTCAACACGGCTTGTGCTCGCAAGGGAAACCTTGTATATGAAAGAAAGAAAAATTCAACATTAAAGTACAATTCACATTTACACTGTGGGTGAGTACATGATTTCTCTGCTCCTCTGTAGTTGCGGCGGCGAGGTCCGATTTGCGTGTTAGTAGCTATTCGCTCATAACGGTGCTGCTAGTTCTTATCTGTCCACCCATGATTCGGTCGAATTTGCAGCCTATCATGGCGCTCAATTAACAGCGTTGCACTGAATTCAAGGCCACTGCCTCGGGATGTACTGAAAGTAGCCAGAAGTAGTTATGGGGTGATTTGGCCAATCAACACGTCAATGACATCACGAGCTATTTACCTGTAGCCTTGTCCCCGTCGGCATGAGAAGTAGAGCGCAGCAACCTGCATTCAACCTTGCTTTTCCCTCGTAGCAGTTCTTTGCTTGATTCGTCAAAAATCCGACTATTGCCTTCATCTTGCGCGTCTACCGAAACTGCATCCCTGTCGAGCGGCTCTGCCACTGCCATCATCATCATGCCTGCGGAGAAGCAATCCTCACGGTTCAGTCACCTGCCCCGCGCGGCAGCCGGCGCACTCAAATGCCCAGTCGCTGGTCAGATATTGCTTTCGCTGGCCCAGTATAACAAGGGGTCCGCGTTCCCGGACAATGAGCGAAAGGAATTCAAGCTACTTGGACTACTACCGCCCAAGATCCAGACGCTCGAGGAACAGGTTGATCGGGCGTACGAGCAGTACTCTAGCTGTGGCGATGACCTGGCCAAAAACACATTCATGGCTAGCATGAAGGCGCAAAACGAGGTTCTATACTACAAGGTCGGTGTCGTCCCATGGTTTTTTTTTTCTTCTCTTATATGGCATGGAATTGGTAAATAGCTTACACAGGGGTGCCCGCTAGCTGCTCGAAACGCACCTCAAGGAAATGTTTAGTATTATTTACACGCCTACGGAAGGGGACGCCATTCAAAACTATTCTCGGCTTTTTCGGAAACCAGAGGGCTGCTTTCTCAATATCCGCGACCAGGACTCGATTGAGCAGAGCTTGGCTGCCAATGACAATGCAGAAGACATTGATTACATTGTCGTCAGTGACGGCGAAGAGGTAATTCCCAGCGCCGCAGAGGTCAAGATGATGAACCAAACTTACCAAGGTTTTTTAAAAAACAGATTCTAGGGATCGGGGATCAAGGTGTCGGTGCTATTCTGATTTCGGCTGCGAAATTGGCCATTACAACATTGTGCGCTGGCATTCACCCCTCGCGTCAGCTGCCCGTCGTCCTGGACTGCGGTACGAATGTAAAGTTCCGCTCAACCTCTCTTGAACCGGAGCATTTTTCGTCTAACAAAGGGTTTCTAGAATGAAGAGTTGCTGCAGAATAAACTATATCTCGGTTTGCAGGAGCGTCGTGTACGTGGCAAAGAATACGACGACTTTGTGGATAAATTCGTCCAATCCGCTCGCAAGTTGTATCCAAATGCTTATATTCACTTGTACGTTGCTTGCATGCTGACATCACTCACATGAATGTTTAATCATGGGCATTTACTGATTTGTCAAGTGAGGATTTCGGCCTCCAAAATGCCCAGAGGATCCTCGACAGGTACCAGTCCGAGATTGCATGCTTCAACGATGATATTCAGGGCACCGGGTGCGTCACCCTGGCCGCCATGCTGGCCGCAGTTCAGATCAGCAACGTCAGCATCAGCGACGTGCGCGTTGTCATCTTTGGCTCGGGGACTGCCGGCATGGGAATCGCGGACCAGCTCGCCGATGCCATTGTCTCACAGGCAGACAAGTCTAAACAAGACGCACGCAAGCAAATCTGGTAAGTCAAGTTGGGTTCTGCTTCATCAAACAAAACAAGGCCCTCGAGGCCCTCTCTTTTTTTTTTTCTTCCATCGCCAGACTCGTCTCCATGCGCCGTGCCACCGGCCAAAATTGGGAATACGTTGTTGGCTAACCAGGCTCTTTGCGCAGGTGCATAGACAAATCTGGCCTTTTGCTCAAATCACAAGGCAACGACTTGAACCCCGCCCAGGTTCCGTTTGCGAGGGACAGCGACGAGTGGCCAGCCGCCAAGCAACACGACTTGCTCTCCGTGATTCGGCAAGCCAAGCCTCACGTCCTGATTGGCACATCGACCAAGCCAAACGCGTTTAGCGAGGAGATTGTGCGCGAAATGGCAAAGCACGTCGAGCGGCCCATCATCTTTCCGTTGAGCAACCCGACACGCTTGCACGAAGCAAAGCCCAGCGACCTCTTGAACTGGACCGACGGCAAGGCTCTCGTTGCGACGGGCAGTCCGTTTCCTCCCGTCGAGCACGGGGGCAAGAAATATGACATTGGCAAGTGAAAAAAAAAAAAAAAAAAAACCCCGCTGCAAAGCTATCAACAGACATAAAAACATGATATTAACAGCCAAAACTTTTTTTGGATTTTTTTTTTTTAGCTGAATGCAATAATTCTACTTGCTTTCCTGGCATCGGCCTCGGCGCCGTCTTGTCCCGCAGCCGACTCGTTTCCAAAAAGATGCTGGTCGCCGCCGTCGAAGCACTCAAGGCCAAGTCGCCCGCTCTCGAGAATCCTACGCGTGCTCTGCTGCCCGACATCCAAGACGTACGCGACGTCAGCGTGGAAATCGCGGCTGCAGTGATACGCTGTGCGGTGGAGGAGGGTCTCGCGCAGCAAGAGGGCATTCCGAGCGACGGGGAAGAACTAAAGGAGTGGATTCGTGCACAGATGTGGGATGCTATTTACCGGCCTCTGGCGAAGCAGTAAGATGGGTTTAACAAGACGGGGGCTACATTTACGTGCATCTTGGCGGCATGTAAGAGGATTAATTCGGTATATACACGCGCTACCTGCCCCAACGCCAGGAAGCTAAATCATGTCACGGAAGCGTTGTCATTAAGCAAAACGCTTTCTGTATTTGGCCAGCTACTGCTTTATCAGCAAGAAACCAGCAATACACTTATAACAGTACAATAAGACGGTGTCTGGCTATCAAACATCGTGGCATCCGGCGTATGGTGGATGCGAGCCTACCATAACTGCCACATCTGGTCGCCCATGGCAATGAGCCGATTAAAGACTTCGTCTCGAGTCAAAACCGCCGTCATGTGGTACTCACTTCCATCCTCCGTCTCAATAACCAGGCCATCAACAACTTGCTTCTTCAGCGACCACCCAATCACCATTTTACTCGGCCAAGCAAAGCCGCCGACCTTCTTGATCGCCTTCACGTCCGAGATCAGAATAGTCCAGGCCGGAGCTGCTGCGCTGTCCCCGTCCCGCGACCAGCTCAGCGCGGGCGTCGTCGACGTCTCCGTCACGTACGCGAAGCCCTTCTTGCCCTTGTACCGGGCTTCGAAGCGGACAGGGCCAACATCGGGGGGCCCTGCGCTTCGCTTAATCACGCCAACCCTCTCCTTTGCGTGGTGGTCTCCGGCGAATGCCTTTACCCGATCGGCCGCCAGAGCTGTCGAGACGCCCCCTTTGACTGTGCCTTTCAACATGTCCAACGCTCTACGGCCCTTGCCTGGTCGTTTGGTAACTTTCTGCTCACCATCCGATGGGGCTTCTTCTTGGTGCGCAAGGGCGTTTTTGCTGGTAGGGCCTATAATTCACCTAGTATTAGCTCTTTCTGGCCGTCAGAAGCTTTGGTCAACATCTGCACTTACTAATATGCTCCTCCCCTTGTTTTAGATGAGGCTTCCTCTTGCCAGCTACCACGTCTGGGTCTGGTGGTGCAGGAATCGGTGCCTTGTTCTTCTCCCCGATACGTAGAAGCGTAATAGTGAGCTGAGCATTCGTTGGAACGCCTCTGAGGATAGAGTTTCGCAGCTCGACAAAGTGCTGCCATCGTGGATAGGTGTCCTCGAGCATCTGGATCAGACGATCCAGCAACGGCTTGCCAAAGAGCAAAAACCCAAGCGCAAATCCAGACATTTTTGTCAGCATATAGGGAGTGGTGCAGAATGAGGCCAGGACAATAGGCAGTAAAGGCGCCGCGAGTCTAAATTTTGGACGAGATTTATGGAACGGGGGTGTTGGGTTCAGGGCATTTGCAAAGCGTTCCCACGTATCGACAAGGTCCGTAAGAGCATGCATAAAAGGACGAGTGCGCTGCCACACCATCTTTGAGGCGGGCTGCCGCGTCTCGTTGTGGGCTTTGGTAGGGTCTCCTTCCGCAGCGCTCGCTTTCGCTTCCGAGACTTTTCCTATAAACTCCTCTGCGTCTGGTGCAAAACTGTCGTCGTTTTTCTCGTCATGGGTAGGGTTCCCGATTGTGGTGCTGAGAGCGACCTGTCCGTAATGTCAGTCTGCCAGCCATCGTGAGTCGATTCCGTGTCGCTGCTTACCGATCCGATTGTGTTGACGAAGCTGTGAGCTTCTTGCTCGACAGCCTCACCCGCCACATTTTCAGGCGCACCTGTCAAGGTGTCATCGGTCGCGGCGAACCCTGCGGCAGGCGTTTGCTCATGTCCGGTGCTGGAATCAATGACAGAGACGGGCGCGGGCGGGAACGCTACACTTCGCACACGGGGCGCCAGTATCAAAGCAATGATGAATAGTACCGTGGTAGGCACTACAAGGTCCAGCATCCATGCGCACACGTACAAGAGAAAAAAGGCCAGGGTGCGGTTACGCTCATTCCAGGAACGCAGGCGGGCGACATGGTTCCAAGCAGAGCACAGTGGTATCACGACCGAGACGTAGCATCGCTCCAACTGAGCGCGTAGCTTTTCGGGAGAGAATTCTTCTTCATCCGCAATGTTCATATCTAGGTTCGCGAGTGGAGGCTGTTCGATTCGTCGAACTCGGAAGGCTTGCTTGTTGAAACGGCGCAAAAGAGCCCACAGATGCTCATTCTCGAGACCTTGCACGATGGGCTGAAGCTTGCTCTTGTCGTCTTCATTCCATCCCAGGTCCAGCACCTCACTGTAATCCGCCTCGCGGTTATTGAGTCCATATTGCTTGGCGTTGACGGAGGTTTGGTTCGCGAGCGCGTGGCTCTGGGTAGGTTCGGATTCATCGGTAGCGGAGCTTGCGGCCGTTTGCTGGCTGAGTAGGTTTTGGTCTCCAGGTGGCAGCTCATCGTGAATCACTAGAGCTGGAGCTCGTGGTACGTCCGAATTCGAGGTTGCCATGGCTGGTACTAAATGGCCAAGTTCTCAGCATGTAAACTCGACCATGGAATTACTTTTATTAGTTGCAACACGGAATCGTCATGATCCAACGTCATGGATTTACGCCACCCCACTCCCCTCTGTGTAGCTCAGGTCCCTGTGCCTGCTTGTTGCGATGCAAGACATCGAATAAGAACCTGTTTATTGGGGTTAAAAATGGGGTCGTAACGGTTCCTGTATTCGTACTATTACCCCACGTCATAGGTGCTCTTCCTTATTACCCTCTCAGGCAAGGCTCACGCAACAAGCGCAAGATCTACTCGTTCATGTTTAGTCGGCTGATGCATCCACGTCTGGGCAGACGCGCGGCTCCTCGGACTCGTAATCAAGCAAACCTGCCTTTAATTCTGAAGAGAACTTGAAATAAATCCATGCATGGACAAAGATTGACAGCGAGTTTGACACCTTTCAGCGGAAAAGCATCTCCAGAGCAAGTTAGGCGAGTATAGGGTATGTGGGTGGTATAGACGCCAACTTGGCGCTAGCTGCGCATTCCGTAGCACGCAGGGGATAACGTTTGTCTGTGTATGGCATAAAAGCGGCACATTATCGAGTTGTAGAAAATGGAGCATTCTCGCATATGCAGCAGCAACTGACACTTCAAGGTATTACCGTGTAGCTTAATTGGGCGGTTTGGATCTCGCCAGTAGCTATTAGGACAGTGTTGAAAACTAGTGGAGATGAAAGAAGTTGAAGCCTCATTGGCATCACGGTTTCACAGCCATCACAATCACCCAGCAGACAACACAAGAGTAAAGTAGCTCAGCCAAAGCTCATCAGCTCTTGGCGAGTTGCTGACTATATTTTACTGGCGAATCAGTGTCTGAGACAGCTTCCAAGAGTATTCGGCTCCGACAAATCAGGTGATGGGGGTAGACGGCGAGGCCGGCGCGTTCGGCTGCGACGGGACAATAATCGAGCAGGTGACGGCATGAGAAATATTCAAAACAAGTACAACCATTTTCTTCTCGATCCCATGTCAATCGGAAGCTCATTTGACGGACAGCGTGGCTAGCACACAGTAGCCTGCTTGGATCATCATCTCAGAATCTGATTCGCGCTGCCGCCGCCCTTGTTGAGGCAACAACTACCCCGGGTTGTCATGTACGGTCATCATATCAACGTCCTGCGCATTACGCATCTGAGAAAGAGACAAGGTTGGCAGCATAAGAGTGAGCGGACAGCCGCACTAGACAAGGGCACCCCGCGCCGGGGAGACGCTGCCGACTTTTTCATTGACTAACAGAAACCAAGCTGGCTCATGCAAAGAAAGGCCTCTGCTGATTCCGGGGCTGAGACACAGCCTGAGCATGGCATTGATGAGCACGCAAGTCATGAAGTGGTGGCCCACAGGAACTCAAAAAGTTGATGCTCTGCGTCAGGGTCACGGGCCATTGCCCTCTTTTCCCCAGCAACTTGGGCAGCGCCACCTTTTTCGGCAGCTACCGGTGGGCAAGGTATTTATTAAATACACCAGAAAAGGCAGCATGTTGAGCTTTCAGTATCCGCAGCTTCCAGAACAAAACCGAGTTGCTCCGAAAGTACTGATACAGCGCCTGAATTCGCGAGCCCGAGGAAAATTTTCCCATCATGGTGGTCCTTTGCCCCCCGCTGGGGGTCCTAGCAGTAATAAGATGTACTAGTTAAGTTGGCAGATTCACGAAAAAAAAAAAAAAATTCAAGACGAAACCCGGCCGCCGGGACTGGAGCACGGCGTCAGCGGGGAACTTTTACGGACCCAGGGACAACTTGAACCAACCCGACTTGGCCCGCTCGCTACAGACACAGACACACACTCACGCGGTGGAGAGAGAGAGAGAGAGAGAGAGTCTCAGAGAGAGAGCGTGACAGAGACCCAGGGATCCAATCAAGAGGTGCAAGGCGTGGGTATGGGTTTCCATCAGGTCACAGATATGTACGTGGCCGTTATGGAGGGAAAATTCTCTGCCCATCAAGGACCACCAAAAACCAACCCCGCCCTCCCTCTCTCCTCCCCTCGTAGCTCCGCTGAACCAAGGAGGTATCGGAGAGGGCAGCGCGTAGCCGCAGGCGGGCAGACTGAGATTACGACCACGGAGAGAAGATGGGTCCTGGGGTCATGGGATCCCACACGTTGACGTAGTGAGGCATTGTTGGAGAAGAAAGAGAGGCCCTGTAGCTCAGAAAGGGGAGTCGAGAGAGAGAGAGGAGGGGGGGGGAAGCGGGCAGCGGAGAGATTGCGTGGGTTGGCTGGTGGTGCTTTTTTTCTTCTTCCCTTTCCTTTTTTCTTTCTCGCTCTCGGTTCTTGTGGTGTGGGATAGTGATCTTTTTCGCCTTTTTGTTTTCTTCCGGGCAGACTCTTGTCTCAAGTATTCTTTCCTGTGAGGCCTTGTTCTGCGCTTGACCATTTTGCTCCGACACGCAGAAAACTTTTGACCACGGAGAGAATAACAAATCATTCACACACACACACACACACACACACACACACGCAGTCCTACACTTTGACCCGTTGCCAAACCTAGTATTGCTGCCATGGCCAACAACAACAAGTTTCGTCTCGCCGTGCTCGAGTGCGATGTCCCCTTCCCGGGCGTAGCCGAACTCCGGGGCTCCTACGGAGACATGTTCCGCGACCTGCTCGCCGAGGGCATGCGCGGGCTGCCCGGCGCCGACGCGCAGACGGAGCTCGTGGTGACCAAGTGGGATGTCGTCAGCGCGCACGTGTACCCAGTGTTTGAAGATTTTGACGGCTTGATCATTTCCGGAAGCAGTGAGTCGGCCCTTTCCTCCTCCTCCTCCCCCTTCCGCCTTGTACAGGAAAGAATGCTAATTCAACAGAGCACACGGCGTTTGAGAATAAGCCGTGGATCGTCGCGCTCATCGACTACCTCTCAGACTTTTTCAAAAACTCGCGCAAGCCCGTCGTGGGCATCTGCTTCGGGCACCAAATTATCGCGCGCACGCTCGGCGGCCGCGTCGAGGTCAGCCCAGGCGGGTGGGAGAATTCCGTGACGCGAATCGACCTAAACGCCACGGGCCAACAGTTTTTCGGCGTGCCGTCCATTGTAAGCATACTCCCTTTTCGATTTTTTTTTTGTTTGACTTTTTGCTTTTGCCCCCCCGCCCAAGTTCTTGCGCTGACAACGTTCCCAGCACATGCATCAGACGCACCGCGACGCCGTGACGGTGCTGCCGCCCGGCGTCGACAGCATCGGCGGCTCCGCGCGCTGCGGCGTCCACGGCATGTACAGGCCCGGCCGCATCCTGTCGTTCCAGGGCCATCCCGAGTTTGACGAGGAGACCATGACGCTCATCCTCGAGGGGCGGTACTCGATTGGCGTCTTCTCCCAAGACATGTACCGCGACGGCATGAGCCGCGTGGCGTGGCCGCACTGCGGCAAGATGCTGGCGACCAAAGTCTGCGGATTCCTGCTCGATGCGAAGCGTGCTGCGTCGTAGAGGAGGGGAGAGGAGGGCAAACATTTGTCCGACCCCCAAAGGGGGGGGGTGATGATGATGGTTGATATTTGTGGTGTTATTGATACATGGGCATGAAAGCGATGAGTTTACTACCATTCAAGAAGAGTAAAAAAATAAAACAGGGCCTAAGCGTCTTAAAAGTAAAAAAAAAAAAAAAAAAAAAAAAAAAAAAAAAAAAAAAAA
>JAAHCF010000834.1:0-14537 GCA_038367545.1 Beauveria asiatica | reverse complement strand
TCTTCGGGGCTAGGACAGCAAAATCAGTAGATAGAACGCTGCATAGCTGCCGACGAAGGCGGCTGGGACAGTCTATGAATAAAGTCAAGTCAAGTCAAGTCAAGTCAAGCCCAGCGATGCCCCGAATACTCTCACGCAGTCTCTCGTACGAGACTCTGGTGGGTGTCATGCACATCGTGGGAAGTTGTTGCTGGCACATCGCACAAGCTACTCCATGGCGACCCCATACCCAGCGTTTCGCTCTACTAGGCGCCGTATGCGAGAAAATTGTCCCGAAAAAAATTATTACTAATATTAAGATGCAAGTCGGCTTACAGCCGAGTAACAATCTGCGAATTGTCTTTTGCTACCACCATTGTGGTAGACACAGGTACTACGGGCACATGCCACACTGCTTTGCAGGATCCCGTGTCCTACGATGCAACTTCCAGCGCCGCATGCCCCCGTCAAACGCCACGCAGGAGACACTCGCCATTAAGTCCATCAATACCAATTTACCTCCAAGAGGGACCTTGTCCGACTGAAGCTGGTCGGCTTAATCGGGGACATTAAGCTTATTGGTGCCGGCACTGAACTGCAGCGGCTGGCAGAATGCGCAGCTGACAATGATCATGGACGAAGCAGCTCGACCATTTCGATTTGCCATCATACAGTATTGCCTCCCGAAATCAGGGCGAACTTTTTTCCACAGAAGTCGAACCAACAAGCGCGCTATCTGCCTCAAGACCGGTATGAAGCTGGTGGTGCTGCCCGAGTTTACTCCGTCTACATCCGACTTGACCAAGCGGCCGATACGGCTCTTGTGGAATTTGACTCGGCCGTCGACGGCTACAGTAATGCCAGATCCCGGTTGAATGAGATGTTGGTTCATCAATTAGAATAAGTGCCGGCTTGTTGACATGTGCCTTTGGCGGGAGACGGGTGCTTGTGTCGTCAGACACTAGCCTCGACGCATTCGCTCACTGATGGCGCAAGGAGCGCGGGTAATGGATGAAGCTGTTTTGGTTGCTAGTAAACAAGACCGGCAATTTTGCTTACACCTCGTCATCTTATAGCCAGAGCGCAATTTAGACAGGCTCAACCAAACTGCCTCCTTAGTAGACCCCACACGTCAGAAGGGGCTGCTCATCGCGGAGACTCTAGATGGCGCTCAGAGGAATTTCTTCCTTCCTCTCAGCAGTTTCTTTCTGTATTTACATTTGAGCGGTCGAATAGCTCCGCATATCGAGTAGCTGTCGACTAACTGACATGTGTCCTTGACGGAAGCCGGGTGCACCAGCTTCCGTCATCAGAAAGTCGCCCTGTCGATATCTGCTCGTGGATACGCACAATATGCGAAAGCTCGCGTAATCAAAAACCCCATTTGAGATGCAAAGAAAACAAGAACAGCCATTACTTGCCTAAAATCTACTGCCGGAACGAATCCAGAAGCGGTCAGATTGACGGCTAACTGACACCGATGGAGTCTCGTGGAGGCGGCGCAAGCTTTTTCACCACTAGGCAGGAACCTCTGTATCTTGGACATCAGAACCGGCTTCTATACACGACATCTCCAGAAGGCCCTGTGGTAGTTGTCTCGTACACTTTTGAGATGTGCTTGACTAAATAAAATGACACTAGAACAGCCTCCTGCCGCGGCGCCATTGCTCGAGAGCCGGAGGCATCGTAGAAATAAACTACGATCGAGCAGGAGAGACAATGCCTGTGCAAGCTCGCCACATAAAGCAGTCTGGTTCCTTTTCCCGAGCGGGAGCCTTATTTGCACTGATCTTGAATGGTTGGGGGGGCTGTCTACTGGACATCACACAAATTCATGCCCATGCCACAGCTGCACATGCGCCTTTGAGAAACAATGGTAGGCAGTTCTTCAGAAATCTTCGCGCGGGACTTGCTGATTGGGTGTCGTCAAAGGGGGAAATTTGTCGCCCTGCAAATTCAAGTGGCGCGACATGCGGATCCACTTCGGTATTAGACAGGCACATCTAGTACACCCACAAGCTACTTCTTTGGACAGTATTGATTCTCACGGGCCTCAGTTTTATTGTCGACAATTTGTTGCCAACCAAATCAAAAATGCGTTCAGTCCCAATCACGGGCGCTAGGTGAAACTGACCTTGAAAAAGTAGGGGATGTGGCTATTGCTCTGGGGTAAAGATAGCGGGAGCCAATCATTGTTGGCTATTCGCAGCGCCTCCCCCCCTTGTGGAGGGACTTGGAGGCTTTACCCCAGCAGCTCCACGCAGCAGGTCGATGCAATTGTAGCCAATAATCCAAGAACTCCCCTGAGCTACGTACAAGGCGAGAAGCAAAAGTATTACTTGAAACTGGGCGGTTATGTTGGTGCTCTAGGCCCCTGCCCCCCGCCGAGATATTGGACTGAGTGAATCGACCAGAGCTCTTGCGTCCAACCGGAATACTTCGTCAAGATATGCGAAGGGCCGTGAGTTCTTACGGCTGAAACTATAATACAGGGTCTCATGCAGCTGGATGGTACAAATAGGTGGTCGATGTTGGCTGTCCAGCCGCCGGGGCTCCATCTTGCGCAGCTGATAACAACTTGCTGCGAAGGTGTAAACTGGGCAGTAGTCTATGTTAGTCGCGTATAAAAGGACGTAGGAAGAGCTCGAGGAGTAATCGGTCTTCGGCAACGTAAAGCTTCAATAGCATCCTTCATTATCTACGGTATCCCTCATTTTCTTCCCTCTTAGCGCTCGACTATGTGCCACCGAACCTACCGGCTTTACAGCTGTGGCCATCGCAAGTACAGCCAGCCTGTCTTCTGCCGATCTGCCGGAGTCAGTCCTATCACACGAAAGCGCACTATGTGCTCCAATGGAAGGTCTTGGACTTCTGTCGCGGACCCAGCGCTGTGCGGGAAAGACGCATGCTACCTCCGTGACCTACGGAGGAAGGGGTGGACATGTTGCGTCTGTGGAGAATGGGGCAACAGCTCAGAGGGTTGTTTGGGACCCCCAAACACGAGACAATCTGGCGAGTGTACGCACTATGTTTGCACTCGTTGCACATACACTAGGTGGGAGCGGTAAAGCTCAAGCACACAAGCTGCTCCAGAATGCCAGTAGAACAGAATAATATTTCTATGTGGAGGAAGGGTATATTTGCAAATACGATGTCATTACCCAGCTGATATCACCAAAAAAAAAAAAGAAATGTATTCATACACGCTGGGTTCAAGCATAAACTTCATTCCTGGAAGAAAACCAGTGAAGCCTACGGATTAGGATGGCTAGCAGTAAATTTGTGGGTAACCAGTGCAGGTTAGAATAGTGGGCCTGTAAAAGCCAGCTGGGTATTTAATACTACCACGACAGCCACCACATTCACAAGGTAGCGTCATCCAAGCTCATTCAATAACTGCACATCTGCATCAAAAAGCTGGGCTGCAGGCACGAGAGGCATCTCTACACCGCTACCATGAATGAAGTTCCAGTCGTTAACTCCGTATTACCGCCTCCATGGAGCGTGATCGAGTTCACGTTCTCAAATTTAGATGCTGACGCGGAGCTAGTAGTGATGTGCAACCATGTGCGTTTTGTCATCCACGCTTCCGAGAATGGCTTCACTTCTTCACCTCAATTGAGGGAAAAGTACCTTTTTTTTCTCGAAGTCGCCGAAAACTACGAACTTGATGGTTATACGGTCGACGATTTCTACGACTGGGCGCTTGAACCTCTGCTCCCTGTGCTCTGCGAACAGACACATGTGTTGAAGACCGGAACAGCAACTCTACACGATTTCTTATATGCCCCAATACAAGAGTACACGCTGGAGGCCAAGTCAGATAAGCTAGTCTTACGACCCAGGAAGGGGCATGCTGAGACACGCTTGATGTTTGGTGTTCCCCAAGCAGACAGCAAATGCCAACTATGGCCAGGCTACTTGCCGTCAGAGATTCAGCTCGATGAGGAAGCTGCGTACGACTCTGTTCCTCGCGGAGTTATCCTGCCTGATGGCACTTTGGCTTTTTTCAAGCTCATGGGGCGTGGGGACAAGAGCATTCTCGACAAGGAGCTTCGCAGCTATGAAAAGGCTCGGAACTCAGGGCTTCCAAGCTCAGTGCGCATATCTCGTCTTCTTGGACTGGTTAAGGACGAGAGAGGCACAGTGTTCGGGCTGCTTCTTACGCACATTGACTGTCAAGGTCAAACTCTCACTTGTGCAGTAGAATCAGATGCACCGGAATTTCTACGGCGACAATGGATAACGGAAATAACACAAACTGTCTTTTATTTGCATCAACACGGGCTAGTGTGGGGCGACGCGAAACCGGACAACGTCCTCATCGACGGAAACCAGAATGCCTGGGTTATTGACTTTGGTGGTGGATACACAGAAGGCTGGGTTCCAAAAAACCTGGCTGGCACCGTGAAAGGTGATCTCACGGCCCTCACGAAGATAGTAGACTACGTTGAAAGCAGCACTGTTGTTTCAATGTAACTTAGCTATTTTTAATGCGTGAAACCTAAGTAGAACTGGGTTATACATCAGGTTTGGCTCATTCAAACCTCAAAATCACACAGACTTAGCCAAACCTTTCCTACCTCCGTGGATACCGACGAGACAATGCTAACCCTGATGCATGCTTCAATTCTCTTAACAACTACGGCGGACAACTGACTATTGGTGGCTAACAACGAGTCGTCCCCTGACCATGTGGAAGGTTGTGGCCACAGGTATTGGACGCTTACATGATACAAGCCAACCATGATAGCCGCTATGGCTGTAGATATGACGGGACTGACAGACCTAAATCCATCCTCTAAGGGTGCACAAATTTACTGGCATTACGTGCCACTTGACATAACAGGCCCTTCAAAGCACTCCCAGGCTGTCCAGGGTGCTTTACATGGGTCATAGTAGCGTTTATTGGATTCAGAGGGCGCTTATTCGGGGCGCAGGATTGGCTAGTTATCGTTAGCTCAATTGCTGGCAGAGATCATCCCACACCGTAGTCGGTCCTTGCAGTACTCTCCCACACGAGTCTTCCCCGTCGCAGCCTGTGCCACGAGACGGGGTGTCTCCGTCTGGAGCTCAACTTTGGGTGACATGTAAGTCGATACCGAAAGGAGTCCCATCACTTATTGACTGGGTATTCGACGGGAAGGCCAACCAGCGACCGTGTTTCGACTAGTGGTCAACACTACGTAGAAGGGTCGGACCTACGAGAGCCCAGGAAGGCCAAGGAACCCAGGAAACCCAGTCAGCAATCCCGGTTAAGCGTCAGACTTCCCGCCAGTTATGAATCGTTGGCCTTTTTGCATGGCCTCCGTGCGCCTCAATACAGACGATTTTAGTTTCATTGGGCACCCTCGTTTCAGTTCATAGTGTCAGACTAGGCAACAGGCATAAGTAGCGACATCTTGGGCCATTGTCATTGAGTGAGGGTTGTGGTTGTCATGCATCCGACCCTATGAGTAATGAACACTGCTCCGAGGCGGGCTGACACCGCTAAGGGACAAATATAGCTCTGCCTCAATTTGAGAAAGTCATGGGCAGCCACTAAAAAACCCTCCATTACGACTGGCCAAGAGCCTGCCTAACTAGCTAGGCAAGGCAACGCGCGGCTTCCATCCATTGGGCTGAGAGTAATGAAGGAACATGATCATACAACGCGTGCAATTATTTCTGGCATGAGGCTGGAGCGCAGCCGCCCGAGGCTGTGGGGCAGGGGCTTCGATCACCAAAGCACAGATGCGGCCAGCCTCAAGCCAGAGAAGGCGCCAGTGGTGCGCTGTGATAAAACCATCAAAAATTGCCTGGCAGTCTCCACCTAAGTACTGAGACAAACACCCACCGAATAGGGCAATTTACAGTATCTGGCCGGGGTACACTTCAGTTCAGGTTCAGTGTCCTACATTTCGATGTGAAAAAATCCAAATAAGGCGGGTGGGGGTGCGCCTGTCTCAGCGTAATCAGGCCATTGACCAAAACTGGCTATAATCAGTTTGAACACTACTCTGTAAATTACATGAAAAAACTATCAGGGTCAGATATATGGGGCTCGGGTATTAATAGAAATGCACTGTGGATTCAGAACTATCTGCCAAAACAATATCCCCTGCGGCTGTCGCTTCCTAGCCCAGAATAGAGATTGCACAGCATTGCGGCTTGCTCCAGCTTGATACTTGGGCTCTGGGCCATGAAGTAGGTCATGTCTTGGGGAACTGTGGTTTTGAAGGGTCCGTAGGGCAAGGGGTATATCGAGAAACCAGAGAGCGGTAAACGACAGCCGTCTCCACCTCAGCACAGCACCTCAAAGACAAGCGCCGTGAACTGTCTCATTCGACGACAACTGCAGGATCGGCGTAACGCCATGTGTGAAAGCACAACCATCATGCCAAATTTTTGCTCTGCCGAGAGTATCCTAATTTGATTGTCATGGTCGCATGGTGGTCGAGCAAATAGCGGAAAGAGGCTGTACTGCTACAGTGCCGAGCAGGGCATAGGCTACCTCGGGCAGCCACGGATTCGGTGGCAAACCTGCTTCTTCGAAATACCCTTGACGAGCTCGCTCTTTCAGCTCGCTCTTTCAGCTCGCTCGACAGCCCGCGCAGGATTTTCGATTACTGAGTGGCTATCCATACTTTATACCACTATTTTGCCGCCTCTCTGGTGCCGACAGACACTGGCATTACTATACTTTCTTTGAATTCTCCGTATTGCTTGCGACGCTTTGCCTACTGTAAATCTCAGTACCAGAAATAAGGTAGCTTGAGGTTAGTCCGCTGCCTTCGGCAAAGGAGCTCTAGCCTCTGGCAATCTGCTGGTGGCCGACGACTACCAAATCGCGGCTCCGCACATTCAGCGCCGACTTTTGAGCTAAGACCGGCCATCCAGTCGGAGCGTTCAGCAGGATACTCGACGCCTCTGAGAGAGTGGAGTGGAGGGTGCGTGGCACGTGTAGGCTTTCTGTTATGCCCCTGCCTCCGGGCGAAATAAACTCCGTATCCGTATCTAAAGCAGAACAGTGCTTGCGAGGTATTTCCGGCCACATGTGACTGGTGGCGACGTGTTTTCGCCGCCTGGACGACTCTTTCGCCGAGAAAATGACCAGTAATGCGCAACTTGTCAACGAAATATTTGCGGCCCGAAATACCAAAGATAATCCTCGACATCGTCTGCCTCTAGATTGACCCGACACGCGACCAGGAAAGAATCTTTTGCCCGCCAGACAGGCTAGGCTACTTTGACGGAGAAGGCACCACAGACTAGCAACTCTACGATATACTGTTCTAGTATCTAGCTACTTTTTTGAAGCCGCCTATATGCAGGTTAACACCCTCTGCAGCAGGTCGTGGCAGAAACTTTCGAAGCGAACTCCACTATATCATTACTGCGTCTTGACATCTACTTCGACTTCGTCCGTTCCTAGCCACAGCTATTTCCCTGTAGCTGTCGCGAGCTCCGGCATCAACACCGGTCTGGCCGTTGACCTAAATCCTCTCGCGAGGGCGCATTAGCTCAGTCTGTCGAAGTGGGTCTCCCCACTGCCCAAACAGGCACATGTATCCTTTATTTCTTTTCCCAAATTGCGAGGCTCGACGCGTGTATTATCATGATAGCCGGAAATGGCTTTCAATTATGGACCTGTGCGCGTAGACTAGGGAGCTGCGCTACTCTTGTCTTTTCTCCTCAACTGGCTATCGCGAATGGCTTTTGCAGTGCCTAAAATACGCTGACGCGGCCGGAACGGATATTTGCGAAATCCGTATAAAAATCGAATGTGGCCAAGTGCTCTTTCATCACACCATAATGTCGTACCTACGCGAGGCTACGTGGAAGCACGGGTGCAAATAGCATGGATGCAAACTCGACTGACAACGATGGCTATTTGCCCGTCTTTGACACCTGTGATATAGTCAGGCGAAAGATTCGCAACTTTCTCAACAAGTTTGCCTTGTCAAAGACGGCATTTCTAAGGACCGTCTCCAAAGATATTATCAATTGCCCTGATTTTCAAGTCGGACAACTGAGCCGCTTCCTGGCATTGAAAGGCCCGAGAAAGGGCAACACCTGTGGAGTTTACTATGCCGCATACGTCTTCTTTGAACAGCGACGCATACAAGACCGGCAACCAAAAAGCGCAGAGCGTATCGAGATGGAAAGACTTTACTCATACGGTATGAATACAAGTACGATCCGGAATCGAGTCTGGGCTCCGGCGGACGCAGACGTGGTGATAGACAACTTCGGCGTTGTTGAAATTAGGCACAAAGATCATGGCGCATACTATATATAATATTAGTTTAATCATAGAATGCGGTGACGCACGTCTATGCCACAGCGGGGCCATTCTGCAACGTTGAGGTGGTGGAGTCTGTACCCATACGCCGGCGACACCTACGCCAATATATGACTGCAAGCTGCGGCCTACAGCTATGCCTTCTCGCACAGAGTCGCACCTCGGCCGAAAGAGGCTTGGTGACGCTGCGTCTGATACAGAGCTGCGGCTCTCGCTTGGAGGCGACTAGGCCAATCCACACACGCCGAGGCACCCGTCGCCATTGAGGATAGAGAATGCCAACCAATCGACCTCAGGTCAGGGCAAAGGTGCTGGATACACCAAGACCTTGACAGTATATCTCATATTTGTAAGTCGGCTGGTGGGCCGCAACGGTAGGGATTGCACAAATCTCCAATTTGGGATTCAAAGTTGGGCCGAAGAGGGTTCGCGCATCTACGGCACAATGGCTTGCAAGAGCCGAGATACATACTAGACCTTTTGCCTCTTCTTCACCACCTCCAACTTCTTCTTTTCTTTTCCCTCTCTAGAAATGGGGTAGGTTTTCGCGTGCGTCGCGGAAGGCAACAATGCAAGGGTGATTGGATTGGCTGAATCTGCGAAACGGGCCCGTTCCGGGAGGGTATGGCTGAGTAAGAGCAGAAACAAAACAATTGTATAAGGATACTCGGGTTGCGGCAGAAGGCGCCTATGTTTCAACAGCTGTGCCACGTTCGTATACCGGTAAATAATCTTCAAGCTCAAACTCATGAAGAGATTTCCAAATCTCGTCAATATCTGACTGAAGCAGTTTCACCAGCGTACAGTTATGGGCGCTACTGTAACTGCTCAGCTGCAAAAACCATCTCGGTGATTGAAATTTCATCACCACCTGCTTTGATGCTTCCAAGCTACGGCCATCGAAGGGCGTAACCGACCAAACATCTCCGACTTTGTGCTTTTTCCTCTCCTTTATGATTGAACCTAATAACATGCAGCAACACGCATCGCTACAACCTCTTCTCCCTTCTTCGAGATCTGTCTGTAAGCGGATCACCGAATCAAGTAATTTCCGGATTGCCCGCTGTCTTTCGCTCTCTAACTTTGCTGCACCATCACATTAATAAGTTCATGAATGAACGGTGGCGGGAAGTATGCTTACCAATGAGCATGGGTGGCAGTGGCAGCGCGTCTGCTTCGAACGGACATTTGCTGTGTTTCAGGACCATTTCGGTCATCCTTTTGAAGACACTCTTCTCCATAAATACCCACGATATGGCCAACCACAAAATGGTAGTCTCCCCATACGCGTTTGGAAGATCGCCTTTCAATGCTTCAATCCAACGTGTGGCGAACACTTCAACCCTTTCGTGACATTCATAATAGTCCACGAGAATTGCGAGCTTCCCAAGAGTGTCGATGCTAACAGAATCGGGCACTTGTCGATTATGTCCATGCACTATGTTCAAGAAGATGAGGAAGGCGTTCCTATCCCATCGTTCTGTACGCAACACATCGCATATTGTCCCATCTTCTAGCGTTAATTGGTCTTTCGCTGTACCGTGGTAGGCACTGCTTAAGCGTCGGCGGACTTGACCTGATGCCAGTCTTAGGTGGCTAGAGGATATGCGAAACCACGCCGCGTTTTGTTCGTCGTCTTTCTCTGGTTCCAACGGACCAAGGGAATGCTGCTCGTTCGATCCGTCTATATTGATTGATGGGGCGGCATAATCTTTGGCGAGAAGTGTCTGGTCCTCGTTGTATGCTAGGGTAAGCCCCTCCAAAGTATTGACGCTTTCTCCAAGTCGTGGCGAGGACAGTCCTCCGTCGTGAACGATTGCACTGTCTGCTGGCACAGTATCTGGCTCTTGATTCATGCGCAAGCCACGTCGACGCATTTGCCGCCTCTCCGCCGCATTTGTCTTTTTCTTCCCTTCAGAGGGGCCAAGGACAATGCCCGCCACCGATCCCTGATGGTCTTGGGGGCTTAGAACAATGCCCGCCAGCAAGTCTTCTTCGTTCGGGTCCTGAATAATTACGATCAAGTCACCGCTGGGATCAAGAAGTGTTATATTCGTATGCATCTTGAAACTAGTGGTTTGTCGGTGGTTGTAACCTTCCAAAAGCAGCAACTGTCCTGAAGAGAGAAAAGTAATTACTGGGCACTTGTAGGGATGGCCAACCTCACGTGTCAGCTGTGTGCGGGGAAACAAAGCATTGGGCACTTGACCTACCACTAGCGGCCCGATTGCATTGGCGAGTAAGATGTGAGAAAGCAGCATTGGCTGCGTTCGCCAAATGGCGATGAAATTTCGGTTGTGGCTGGCATAGCTATAGTGAAGTGTTTGAAGTAAAAAGAGATTGCCGTTTGCGTAGCGCCAGCTGAGCGGCGCAGCGGCGCAGCATAGTGGTAATTTTTTTATTGACGAGAATAAAGTTTTGCACGGCAAGAGTGAACAATCGGCCATCACGACGGCTGACGAGCTTTGGAAATTAAAACTACACATCACGCTACGATATCTTTTGGCGCTTTGTTGCCGGCTCGCTAGACAAGAGTGACCAGGCACCAGATTTATTAATATAATCGAGGTTGAACCGCTCGGCTCCTGGGTCCTACGCATCAGCGACTGGTTATGCATTGCCTGAGCGAAATATCGAGCAGCTTGCCAACGCGGGAGCTCTAGTGAGAAAACGGCCCAGTGGCTGCTCCTTGGATGCAGATTCAACGGAAATGCGTCGCTGGCAAGCGGAGGGTAGTTTCCTCCGAGTTAGACTTAAAGACGTCCTTGCTCGGAGAGTCCAGCTATATCCGAGAAAGAACGATGTGGCTGCTAGCCAGTAGAGCCTTCATCTCGCGTGGTCTCATTGAACAGATGGCGGGGCGGCTTGACGACGAGAACCGGCACGTGCGACAGGCCGCCGTCAGTGTTTTTAGAGCAACTGCGGTTCATATTGCTCCCTCTATGAGGCAAGTATTATTCAGACAACATTTCAGAATTATAGCGTCCAGGTTTTAGCGAAGGCTATTGTAGAATATGAATGGAGCTCTTGTCTAGAAACACTGGAGGGCTATAGCGGCTCGGTCCGGTCCGTTGCATTCTCCGCCGATGGCGGGCGGGTGGCGTCCACATCGCGCACCGTCAAGATCTGGGACGTGGCGATGCGAGCACTGCAGGGCACGCTCGAAGGCCACAGACGCGGGCTCTGCTCTGTTGCTTTTTCCGCTAATGGTGCGCGCGTGGCGTCCGTATCGCGCGACGGCACCGTAAAGATCTGGGACGCGGCGACGGGGACACTGCAGAGCATGCTCGAATGGTATAGCGGCTGGATCGAATCTGTTGCCTTCTCCGCCGATGATGCGCGCGTGGCATCCGCATCGCGCGACCACACCGTCAAGATCTGGGACGTCACTACGTGGACACTGCGGAGCACACTTAAGAGCCACAGCAACTCAGTTACATCCGATTATCTTGTACATTTCATGGATACTTCGAACGGGCATATAATCTCTGCTGTGCTTGATCCTGTTGGAACGGACGTCAGCGCTATTGTTTACGGGATAAGGGAGGATAGCAGTTGGATTACACTCAATAGAAAAAATTTGCTCTGGTTGCCTGCGAAATACCGGTACTGTCAGTCTGCAATCAGCGGGTCTACTATTGTTCTTGGCTGTCGGTCGGGAAGGCTTCTCATAATGAACCTAGAGTTACATTTCGAATGCCTCAGCCTATGCTCATATCTATAACAACTTTGTGAGGGAAATTTAGAGGTGCTGGAGTAAATTGATGCATATTCCCAGTTAGACTAAGCACAGGCAACTGTCACTAGCCTGTACTAGTAGGTCATCTCATCAGACGAGGTTGCAGATAGACTTGTGAGATCTACGTCATGATGTCGTTGTTTCTACACTCACGAGGTGCAACGAGATCTCTCGCTGCTCAAAGAGTACGGCTCGCGCTCTTTGTGTCTACACACCAATAAATGCTCATGGCCTAGGGCAGTCTTATCATCCTCGCCCTTCAGCTCAACAGCCACGGCCCGCGTCCACTTCGCCGTCCAAGGCCGCAAAACAGCCGTTGCGCCATACTTGTGCGCGACCACTGTCAACTCGTACAAGGCATCGATGGGTAGATAAGCTGGCACGTGTCGAACTGGGAGTGCATGGCGAACAGAAAGAGCGCCATCGACCCCGGCTTGTCGCGGGGAAGGTCGATGACTCTCTGCTCTGCGAGCGACACTGCGCCTGGTCCTTGTCCAGCGCGAACACCGTGGAATATCCCGTCAAAGACGAGCGAGGCGCGCGATAAGCGCGGGAGCAGCGACGAAAATCACAGGCACAGCGCTGTAAGTGTATACCCCAACGACATATACACGCGAGTTATAGTGAAGAATCTCGATGCATATGTCGAAAATATGAATGGTCCTTGACAATCCCAATCCTCTATCTCAGATACGCAGACTATCTGACCAGAGATGCTGCAGTGGAGTACAAACATGATGACAATCCATGTTGAGGAATACAACACCTTTATTCGCTCATGGCAAAGGGTTTGACTTCCATCATGGCTGAGGGAGACCAAAAGGAAAAACCATGGCATGAGCGGACCAAAGGTCAAAATAGCTGAGATAGCAGAAAGAGGGCTAGGAGATGACAATGGTAAGATAATTGGCAGAGGAACAAGGCCCTCTATGTTATATCGAGAGATTAGACAGTCTACCCAATCGTGCAGTTTCCGATGACGTTTGTAGTTGTCATCCTAGATTGAATCTGTTCCCTAAAATTGAACCAAGTTTTCCGTACGTGAGACCTTATTATGCATGTGCTACTTTTCGTAACCGCAGCTAGTCAGAAAAAAAGGAGAAAAAAAGCGCAGGAAACCGGGGTGGCGCGTGTTTTAAATTCCTGCGCTGTTTTTTTCTTTGCGAGCGATCTCGCTGGGTAAAGCACGGCAAGATCCTTCCGCGCGTAATTGAACGATGCAAACTTGCCAGGTGGAACTCTTTGTCTTCATGTTTTGCACAGCCGTTTCATCGTGGCGACCGGTTGCTACATCGCCATGTAGTGCGCCACTAATGCGCTCTGAGGGTCGCGCATCTTCCGCTGAATGTCCTGATGCCATGCTCTAGCCCCGCCTTTGTTTATAATAGCTTCGTGATTCCGCATACGGTGTGGCTATTTCAAAATGGCTAGCGACCTGCGACGAGGAGGACCACAGCAAGAATAGGCTCAACAACCGGTGGGAAGAAAAGGGCAGAAAGAGCTGTAGGAGGAGAGCAAAATCTAGATCCTGTCTCAAAGGTGAAACGCGATGGCTGACCAGCCAGAATCGTCTGGCTATGTTTGTTCAGCAGTAGATCTCGCAACAGTCCTTCTGGGTAAATATTGATATAAAACCAAGACAATACCGAATTCTCCAATGATATAGTTGTATCATTAACATTAAATATGCGAGCTGCGAGTTTTTGCATCGTGCTCGGCCTTGCCGCTCCTATAGTAGCCTCCCCAACGACTGCAGCGCAACCCGCAACAGTTGGGCGTTGGCAGCCGCTAGAAAGTCAAAATGTTATGGATCTTGAAGTCGCATATGGAAAGGATGTCAAAAAATTATTCAAGACGCCGTGGAATACTTGGGTGGCTAATGTGGACGTGATCTTTCCGGAGTCTACCTACACCGTACCATATATGGCCACACTGCCTACTGCCGCCATAGCGGCCTCTCTCTCATGGTCGGCGATGTCTACTGACGCTACCACCACTACAATGTTTCTGAACGTCCCAAAATATGTCAGATCAAACGATGCTGGGGTCAATTCGGCTGCTGTCAGTTCTTCTGGCGCCATGCCAACAACAACTAGAACTGCCGGGGCAAGCTCTCCACCAAGTTTGACGTCCAGCACAACGCCAACTACGACGTCATCAGCACAGAGTTCTACAGCAAGTCCACCATCGACAAGCTCAACAATTAATTCACCACCTACGTCAACCTCTACCTCGGCATCGACTTCCACCTTTACTTCCAACTCTCATCCAACATTTGGCTCAACATCTGATGTAACTTCGAGTTTTACTTCAGCATCTGCCTCAACCTCTGCTCCAGTGCCCAGCCCAACATCTGGATCAAACTCTGCTTCAACATCGAGCTCGACACCCAGCCCCAGGCCGTCAGCAGGTAAAGTTGGTGACATTTGCGATTCGTGCTCTCTCGATAAGCCTGACGCGTCGACCTTTTCCTGCATTTGCAAAGACAAGAAAGTCACAGGTGACTTGAACGATTATTTATTGAATCAAGCGGGT